>JAQIXP010001854.1:0-16811 GCA_034700285.1 Proteroiulus fuscus | reverse complement strand
CAAAATTGCATATTTCCCCATATTTTCTAGTTTGATTTTGAACATTTTTTTTTTTTTTTGGGGGGGGGATAATAACCCCCGGAATCTCCCCCCCCCCCCTGGATCCGCGCCTGGGTGGGCGCCAATCCCAAAAACGAAACAAAATGTGAAAATTATCACTAGCCTCAACAATAGGGGTGTGTGGGTCCTTTATATAAATGTTGACAAGAGTTGACAAAGAGTTGGGTGGGTCCTTAAATCGGTAGTTTTTGTAAATGTTATTTCTGGACAGCCTTTGATGTCAATAAGTAAAAAGCTTCATTCTGTTAAAAAGTGATCTCCATTTCTCCTCAATCAGAACAAATTATTCAAACCAATTCGAATACATTATTCTAAGCAAAATTAAATGGTTATAATACCTTTATTTTTTTAACATTCTTAAATTTTAAAAGCAAGAAGTCAATTCTGTAATAATTCATTTAGGAAATTGTGTATTGGCCATACTGTCTGGAATTGCAACATTGATCCTGATAAGTTGGTCTTTCCCTTCAACTTCTAGTTCACCGGTGGACGAGCACATCCTTACAAGATCTGGAATGGCTGGACTGGTTGTGCTAATTTGTGACTGCTGACTGGATGATCGACACTTTATACATTAAAAACTTTTCAAAAATTTCTTCAATCCTGAAAATTTTTAATTTTCCCCAATATTTAAATAATTAAAATAAATAAGGTTAACATGGAGTAAACTAGATTCCACATGCATGCTTGTGTACCTGTAATCCTTATGTACAACAATACGGCATGGATCGCTGATCTCGCTGCTGCCAAAAATATTCTCAGCAGAAATCTGAAAAAATAATAATGTCCAGGCATAAAACAACTAATTTTGCAAGAAGTATTTCAATTTTTTTGAATTTAAATTAAAAAAATCTTAATTAAATAAAAATAAATCGATATTTTTGTTTTTCTTAATAAAAAATCACTTTTTTCAACACTGTTTGAGATTACCTGACTGTGGAATACATGAAATTTGGGAATCCGGTTTCTACCATCGTTTGCTGCTGGCAACCAATCTCAACCAAATACAAGATGCCACGCCATCAACATCTACCAGATTCAGCCTGCTAAGAGGATCCGGAACAACTAAGAATTAAGTAAACATTTAGATAACTTACCAAACTTGTAATGGAATCGTTTCTCAAGGTACATACTATTAACAGTTTGTTTGAAAGAGACGCTATCCAGGCCATGACGGTTGCCAGAGCTTTGGTGCCATGACAAGGTGAGTGTTCTTTCCATTTGTCTTCTTTATCTGTTGAATAATTAGTATTACTTGAATATTTTTAATCCTCATCACATATTACATTTTCTGAAGAAACCTAGATTGGTTAGTGCCGTAATTTTGTCAGGCTTGCTTATATAATTCATAAATGCCTTCCATCCATCTATTTGGTCAATAAATGAAGATAAATTGTGAATTCTCTCAAATGTAAGAGGGTTATTTATGTACTGCACTCTAAATTTAAACACTCCCTGAAAGAAAATATGTTGTAATTAATGCTTGCTTTTCCTTAGAAATGTAAAATTTAAATTCTTAATATTTTTTAAAAATGATTTCCAAGACTTTCCCTGATCGGTATCCAAAATATATACTCACATCAATTTTACGGTGTCACAAATAGAAACAATTTTCTTAGCCACCCTCTTCCTTAATTGGTCAACAATAGTATAAAATAAACATCATTTCAGAGTGATCGCGCTTATTTATCACTGACTCACTTTTGTGTGTTTCAGGCCTTCTCCTATGCTATCCTTTAAGCAATTGCAACTGCCAATTGCAAATTCTGCAAATTGCAATGTTGTGCCTTTTTTGACACGACAGCAGTTGTATTAGGGGCTGGTTTGGCAAGTGGTTTTACAGCGGCGAGTTTCTTATGCAGTTCGGTGGCAGCAGATTTAGTATATAGACTTATGACTGCATTTGGTTTTGGCAGTAGTTTTTTTCTAAAGAACTTTTAATTTAGTGCTCTCCTTATGGGACTCTGCATACTTTGGTTTTTTTACTTTCATGAACAGCTGGGGCATATCCAGAGCACGCGTCTCTTAGAGAAAGGTATAAGTTCTTTTTTTAATAGCTAAAACATTCTAAGTGTAGTTTTGGCTATCAACTAGCAAATATATGAAGAGTTCAAAAGATTTGGCAGAACTTACAATTTCATATTGAGAGTGCCCAAACGAAATTTCCAAATGTTGCCTTAGCCGCTAATGCCAACCAAAACCAATGGAATTTTGGCCGCAACGTCAACGGGATCTCTGAAATGCTCAGGAATTAGAGCATTGATGGCTGTGAATGGCTCGGCTTTGATGTAGGCCTGAATTGACTGAGAAGGAAATTCAGTTTTCGCGTGCGGCTGCACGGGAGAATGCATTATTATGACGAAGGGTTGAGCATTGGGATACACAAACCTTTCTAATGAGTCAGCTTTGCCGTTTCCCAGCTCTACCATGGTCACTTCACTTTTGTCTTTCTCTATTAAAAATATTTTAAATCCTTATCACAAGTAACATACTTTTTGAAAAAAACCTAGGTTGTTTAATGCCGTAAAATTGTCAAGTTTGCTTGTATAATTCATTAATGCCCTCCAACCATCTGTGCAGTCAATAAATAAAGATAAACTGAGAAATCTCTCAGATGTAGGAGGGCAATTAAATTATTGTGCATGAAACTGAAACACTCCCTGAAAAAAATAGGTTGTAATTAATGCTTGCTTTGCCTTTAAAATGTAAAATTAAAATTCTAAATATTTTTTTAAATTGATTTCCCTTAATTTCCCTGACCGGTACCCAAAATATATATTGACATCAATTTTACGGTGCTCCCGAATGCTCTATCCGAATGCTCTATGCCGGTGCTCTATCTTCTTACACTCCCTTTTTCCTAAACGGTCCACACCAGTATAAAAAAGGGTATCATGTCAGAGTGATCTAGAATATAAAGGGTTGATTGCTGAAGTCTGGTATAGTGATTTAAGCTGGAAATAAACTTAAAATTACATGTTATGCCTAGTTGTTAAAAAAAATTAATACACATTTTAAAAAATAGTTCCCTCTGCCATAGGCAAGCAGTGCTAGCATATAGGTAATGCTAAATTGCCCTAGTTTGTTACTAGCCAAGACACAATACAGGTAACTTACCTCAAAATATATTTAGTGTAGTCCCATTCCTGCAATGCTTGTGCCAGTTAATTATGCATTGATGTTAATGAAACAGCTTTGTGCTGTTGTGGCAGTGGCCGTAGAAGCTGATATCAGTCCTGTATAGCACTCCATTCCTTCTATTCGGCACAAAATTTACTTAAATTTGGCAGTGGCATCAACTGTTGAAGACAACCATATTCTCTTTGATTAAGTGGCGACTTTGAATCTGTAGTTTGATTTTTGTGGGCATTGCGTTGAGTGCTTTTCCCTGGAGTGCTTCTTGTCGGAGTGCTTTTGTTATCCTCTGTTGAATAGCTTGATTCCTCATCATATATTAGATACTCATTGAAGCCAAGATCATTTTATTCTGTAAGTTTATCAGGTTTGCTTGTATAATTCACAAATGCCCTCCATCCATCTGTGTGGTCAATAAATAAAGATAAACTGAGAAATCTCTCAGATGTAGGAGGGCTATTTAAGTATTGCGCTTAAAACTGAAACACTCCCTGAAAGAAAATACATTGTAATTAATGCCTGGTATGCCTTCAAAATGTCTACAATGAATTCTTAACATTTTTTTTAAATTGATTTTCCTAACTTTCCCTGACCGGTATTCAAAATATATACTTACATCAATGTAATGTAACCTCATCAGGATTCACGTCTTTGTATTCAGGGGGCGAGTCCTTGTCATCAAGGCACAAGCCTGTGTCCTCACTGGGTAAGTTCTCATCCAAGAGAAGTGAGTCCTTATCTGAAGGAGGCGAGTCCTCATCTGGAGGAGGTGAGTCCTCATCTTCATCTGGAGGAGGTGAGTCCTCATCTTCATCTGGAGGAGGTGAGTCCTCATCTTCATTGTATCTCCATTGCTGGAATTGTGTGCTGGATTCATGTCCTCTTCTTCTTCTTCTTCGGTCCTTCTTCATAGAGGAAAGTAGCAGGAAAGTACAATTTTATAAGAAGAGATGTAATAGTATGTGAATAGCCAAACCTTAAAAAATTAAAAAAGCAGTCAACAAATGTCTTTAAAGACAGTCAGGCTCCCTCCAGTATATTATACTTTTTCAAACGGCTAAGTTTATTAGGCCTTACAAATGTCCCATGCATATTTGTGCACTGGAAATAAATTTTGTTTTTCCATGTGCCATTGTGTTGGCCAACTTTATTATTAAGCCTTAGCCCACACCACAAAACTGAAGCAAATTCTGTAGATCCAAAATACAAAACTTTTCCTATTCCTTTATCTTCATGACGTACTAATTGTGTTCTTTACTATAGTCTTTACCATCACTTGACTCATCATCACAGATCACATATTTTAAAGAAGCCCAGTTGAGTTTACTATATTTTTGTTATGCTGTCTTGCATAATGCAGAAATGTCAATTAACCATGCTGATAACTAATGACAATAATTTGACAAATCTTTTACTGGTAGGAGCACTAACTATATACTGTGCCTTTAATTGAAATAGTTCCTGAAAGAAAATATGTTGTAATTAATCATTATGCCTGCTTTGCTTTGGAAATGTAAAATTTAAGTTCCAAATATTTTTTTTTAATTTTCTCTCTTAGCTTGTCTTCAGCTACAGGCAATAATGTTAACACTAAGAAAACCTACAAAATAAAAAATGTTAATACTGTCCACTTACTTTTCTTGAATAGCAATCCTTATTTTAAACTCCTGTATATGTTTTATACCAAAATCTCTTTTGCAATAATTTTTTTGTAACATGCATGTTTCTAGAGGGTTGGAAATCCTTGAACTTTGCAAGATATAAGCACTAAAAAAGTATTTAAAACTTTGCCCTAACTGGTGACCATGCATTGCATGGCAGCCATATCAAGATTGTTTCACTAATACCAAACAGCACCAAATACCTTTCATACTCACACCCTCAGCCCAAATCTTTGCTCTCTGGGGACACATCTTTGCTCTCCAGACTTGTCTTTGCTCTCTACTTGTCTTCGTTTTCTCCAGATTCATCTTCACTCTCATCACAGATTTGTTCTTGCTCTCTCTGGAAACTTGTCTTAGCTTTCTTCTGACTCGTCTTTGCCCTCTCCGGAAGACGAGTCTTTGCCCTCTCTGGAAGATGAGTCTTTGCCCTTTCCAGGAGACGAGTATTTGCCATCTCTGGAAGATGAATCTGCTATCTCCTGAAACAAGTCTTCACTCTCCAGGGATGAGTCAGTGCTCTCTCCGCTGACTAGCCTTTGCTCTCTCTGCGGACGAGCCTTTGCTTTCTCCTCTGAGACTCGGCGGCGCTTTTTCTACTCATCTTTGCTCTCTCTGGAGACTCGTCTTTGCTTTCTCAGGAGTCTTTGCTTTTAGGAGACAAGTCTTCAATCTCAGAAGACAAGTCTCCACTCTCAGGAGAAGTCTTTGCTGTCATCTGAATAATCTAATGATTCATCTTCATAATGACTTTGCAGATATCTTAAAAGCCATCACAGGTTAAAGCTTTATGTACATTTGTCTGGTCTAGAAAGTCTGATGGAGCTCCACCCATTTGTATGGCTTTGTATAGAGGAAAGTAACAAATCTGTCCAATGTTAAAAAACAATTTTTGTATTTAGCCTTTAATTGATACAATTTCTAAAAAGAATAAGTTATAATTATTCATTAAAGCCAGTCCTAGCTTTGCTGAGGAAATAAAGAATCTGAGTTATTACTTAACCAGTGGTTGCAGCCCCCAGTTAATACTCTCATTATCAGGTTAACCTAACATTCTAGGGGAATAGTGCCTAGAAACATTATCAAGACATTTTTGTGTGCAAAGTTGAACAATTTTGTCCTCAAATTTGGACTACTTTGCCTGCAAATTTAAACTACTACTTGCATACAAATTTGGACCACTTTGTCTGCAAACTTAAACAACTTTGCCAGCAAACTTGGACAACTTTGTCTGCAAATTTGGACATTTAATTGCCTGTAAATTATGACATTGAATCTAAGGCTGAAATGATTTTGAAATGACATTTGTCATGAGATAAGAATAAATAATAGAAGCCTGTAGTACTGTGGTCTGTTTTAAACACTGTCATCATAGTTGGCAATTTTTCTGTATTTTCGTTTGACTGTTGGCAAATTTTTCTTTCTACACCCCCAGCGTAATTACCTTTGCTATGGCCCTTAATGAAGTCCACAAATTTTACAATACTACTGTGCATGCATTAACATAATTCATTTTTATGGTAAAATAACATTTATAATTTTGTTAAACTTTTCATGGCAAGTAAAACCCATATAAAACTTTACAGCAAGACTTAAAACTGTTTTCAAGTGAGAAAATAGTTCTACTTGACAAAAATGCATTTGTTATCATGGTAATCGGTAAAATTTACTCACATACGATACTAGCAAATGCATTTTTGTCTAATTGAATAAATTCTTCATTTAAAAATGGTTTTTTGGATTATATATTTTTACTTTAAGAATTATAATGCATTCATTGTATTGTCTAATTTGCGATGGACATTTCTTGTGGTTGACATATCTTTAACAATATTGTGGTTTTGAAACATAATAGAACTGCCAAAGTTTGACCGGCATTTTGTTTTCCTTAATGATCGAGTCTAAGAGAGAAGACTCACCCCATTTTCTACCTCCCTGGCAGCTACAGAGCTGTATCTTCTAATTTATCATTAAAATTACTTTTGGTTTTTGTTAGCATAACATTGCCAAATAATGGTTTATAATGATAATTTTAACTATAGATGATAGGCAGCTTTCTCTTGTATTATGGCACCATTCCCTATAAGGAATGATGAATATTCTAAATCACTTCATATAAGAATGTCATATATGGTACTTTCTCCCTCTTTAAATAAATACCATGCTTAAATGTTTTTAACTTCCTCTGAGTCCCTGTTATACTGCTAAAAAGGAAATACTGCTCCTCCTTCCACCATCAAAAAATAATTACATGATTTTAAATATAATTGATATGCACCAAGGTGCATATTGCCCTGAAAAAAGATTTTTTGTTAAATTGGTCATAGCATAATCCAATAAATCACAAGCAATTGGCAGGTGCTTTATGCCCCTTTTATTAATTTTTTTTACCAGAACAGAGCTCACCTTTAAAAAAACCTTTGCTATTTTTAACAGGTCATGTTGCACCCAATATTCAGGATATTCGTGCTTACAATGTCATGGTAGTCTAGTAATTAATGCACTCGCCTTGCATTTCAGATACCGTTCTGCCTTAAACATGGTTTTCGTGGTTTCCATGGTCTTTTTAATCTAATGCTAAGGCGCAACTGGGTGACTTACCCTTTAACAACTTGGACTTAATATCATTATGGAAAATAAAAATACTTCCAGTGTTAAATTTGAAAGGTAGGTAATTCCTTTTAAAAGCACCTCACCAAAGAGCAAAAACAAATAAAGTTTAAAACCAACAGGAAAAATACTCTTGCCCGGTGCCTACACTTGTTATACACTGGAAGACTATAAGGCTACACCAATGACTACTTTTGTTGACAAAATTGTGATCAACAATGTGAATAAATGTAGCATTAAACTACTAATCTAACTAGTATATAGTCCATAACCAGTCTTAAACTGCAACATTAAAATAAAGACATTACCATATAGATTAATAGTATACATTTGCTGACCTTTAGGATTGAATGAAATTATCCTTTTTGTTTTCATTTGCTTGATGGTTAGACACAAGTTACTTTCTTAAAGTTCAATACACATAGACTGTATACATGTTTAATTATTTTGGTATGGCAAAGTTATCTTCTCAAATATGAAGCAATGCCAATGTTTCTTTACCAGTCCAATTTAGAGCTAATTTTAAAGCATGTAACTCCCAATACCTGTATTAATGTCTATATGTCCATTAGAAACTAAGTTCTTCCCATATGTTTATTTTTACTCATAGAATATATGTATGAAGAACATAATATGATGGATTCAGTACATAGCATCTGCCCAGGATCTGCCTAAAAATGGTATCTAATAAATATTCAGTTTCAGACGTCACTTAAATGTGGCTTAAATAAATACATACGAGCGTATAATACAATTTTATGCCAAATAGTACAAGAATGACATAATAACCAATAGCTTTTTCTCTAAATTGTTTTGTGATTATGTGGTAAACCAGAAGACCATTGTATATACAAAGTGAGTGTACAAAATAAGTTTATACTTATGTAATTAAGTATGTCTTAATTACCTTATTTATGCAAACCTAATTATATATCTACTAAGTCCTTACCTGGTTAACATTTAGAATACACACTTCTCATACAATTTCTGCAGACATGGAGTATAGATGGGGATATCATTTTGTAAATTGCTAAATGAGTTACACGTTATAATTTATATGGCACGTTTAACATAACTTCAATAAAAATGTAAAAAAACCATCTTTGAATATTCCAGATTTAACAACATGGCAAACATAGCAATTGATCTGATCCAATACAGTAAATATGCATTCATTTGTACATGTAAAAGTACACATCAATGTCATTGGTAAGCACACATTTTATTTACAACAGTGATTTGCCTTTTGGCAATACTCACCCACTTTAAAGAACCATACACCAAACAAAGAAAACTTAAAATATCCCTTCTTTTTCAACCAATGAGTTTAGAAGCGTTAACTAATGATTTCACAAAAAACTCCCTGCAGTCCCGGCTCGTATCGTCCAGTTACACTTTTACTATCATAATTCACAAGCCCATTCACCACGTCCAACGGATTCATTATACTAGCACAAATTAGAGTTATTGTCAAGTTTTTTTCATAAAATAAATTAACAATGAAAGTTAAATTACAATGATTTCATATCTTTAAAGCAATGTATAGTCAATTAATATATTGTTAATTTCAAGTTGATCCCAAAATAAGGTTCCTTGCAGGCAATGATATTGAACGTTGCATGCGTTTTTTAAATTCAAAATCACCATAAAAAAGAGTATTAGTAATGACCTTAATCATATGTTGGAAAAACGAATCATTAATAGCGTTTGGGTCTTTCAGATTTTCTTGAATAAAAATATGATTATGTTGCTGCTGTTGCCACAAAGTATGCAGAGGATGTGATTTCACAACTGGTGAAAAGGGCAATATTTCTGGTGTAAATTTCATTGGATTGTTTTGAATCATCTGAGGTAAATGTGCCAAATTAATTGGAGGAGATTGAGTGGATTGTATAATTGGAGGAGAAGGCAAGGGTGGTCCAGGATTGCTTTGAAATGGCTTAAGTTCAGGTGAGTGAGGAAGATTTTGTAGTAATGGTTGATTTTTGATGGATGGATATGGAAGAACCAAGGGAAGGATTTCTTGATGCTGATCATGATGCTGATATACCTGTGTTGGTACATTATTTGGTTTACTTAGTGGTGGTCCATCGATGTAATTATCATTAACTGCATAAGTGTTTTTCACGTCATTATGAAATGCCCCTCTGGGTTGCATATTCACATTGTCATTTGGAGAGGCATGTCTGTGTGCATTATTATTGTAGTTGTTATTGTTTTCGTTGTTGTTAATATTTCCTCCCACTTCATACTCTGTTACAATTTGTGCCTTGTTGTTGCTGACAGCCACGCCAAAAGATGGGTTATTATTTTCAGCTTGCGAATTAACATTGCCATAATTAACACCTGCATTGTTGTGGTAGTCATTACCTTTCACAAAGCCATTGTTGTTGTTGTTGTTGTTGTTGTTTTCGTTTACAGAATCTCTGTTGTAATTTTGATTATAGGTCAACCCGGCGCTTCCTACAAACATATTGTTTTTACCGTTGGCAACATAGTCTCGATTTTTGTTCTGATCAAACAAAGTATTAATAATATTTTGCTCATAACTTATTGGTCTTCTGTTGGCATAATTTGATATTGAATCTGCACTTCCTGGTCCAATTTCCGACGTGCCACGAAAGCTGGTCACTGCTGGTGAATCGTATCCAGTTTCACCTTTGAAATGTGTGCCAACATTTAGCCTGGCACCACCCCCAGCTCCATAGCTTATTGAGGACCCACCAAAGTTGTTTGTGGGACCATTGGCATTATTGATCAATCCTGTGAATCTACCTTGTTTGCTATCATTTGGTAGAGCAGCATTCAACCTCGTGTGGTGACCAACCTGGTAACCATTGTTATTCATTCCTACAGAATTGGCATTCATATTTGTACTCATACTATAGCGGGCTTGCTGGGGATGATTTACTGCACTGTTCAAATTTGGGTGATGATTTTCATATCCATTTTGTTCATTGTTGGCACCAGCAGAATTACTTCCATATGTCGTCTTAAAGCCGCTAATGTTGGCACCATAATTGTAAGTTCTTTCTCCAACAGGCCTAAAGTTATGGGGCCCGTTTTGATATTTTACAGTTGTTCCAAAAGCAAAATTGTCTGAAGAATGAAGATCTGCAGTATTCTTACTATCAATATAATTGTTTCTATTTCCGTTTGACCCAAATCTTCGTTGGATGACAGGGGTCATCAGTGGAACCCACTCGGACTCTTCCGCATCACTTAAGGTGAGTAGGCACAGCCAGGTTAGTAAAACAATCTAGATGATAATTAAACATGGATTTACTATAAAAAGATCAGTATACATTAGTTACTATTCTTAGTAATGATTTAAAAATAATTATTGGCAACCTTCTTATGATTACATATTTTCATTAAATAAGCACATTTAAAATCACACCAAGATGTAATTTTGACAGGCTTATCAACATGCGTGCATCTATTAAATAATACCCAGTACTTTTAAGAAAAAAAAGCAACAATTTAAATACCAGCTAACCAGAAAATAATTAATGACCATCACGCATGTATAAAAACTATAGACAAACTAGTAACTAGGTTTCTAAATGCATGATTTAATCAGATTTCTAAGCACATGCATTTACAAATATAAAAAATGAAATATATTGTTACTGACAAAAAATAAATATCTACTTGTTACTGTTTCGTGAATTGATGTAATGCTTTTAAACTACGCATACACGTATGCCTGCCCACTAATTAATGATCTGTAGACACCTGTCGATTAACAAATACTAAACCATAAAAACCAGCTCATTATATAAAATTGAAAGTATATAAACTTAGAAATACTGATAAGAGAATTAGACTACATGTAAAAGCGCAATAGCCCAATTTATATTCTAGGGCAGATAACTAACAAACTAAAATGAAAAGTATATAATTATTCATTCGTTTAAACAAAAAATAGCTGCCTATACAAATCCATTCTTATCAATTACAAATATTTAGCAATAAATTTTTTTCTGTAATGGCAATAATGTAATTTTTTTCATCCATCATGAAATGAGTTACACAAGTAGTTTTTTATGTTTTTTCTTAGAGAAATGGATGGATATACAGGTTATTATTTGTGACAAAATTCAAACATTAATTAATTTGATTCAAGTTAGGAAAGCATGTATACAATGTATAATTAAAATCTATTCTTCTGTGGCTATATGTTGTCATTATAAAACAGGCTTGGTTAAATGATTTTTTTTCGAGATGAAAAGTTAAACCATTTGAAGTATATTTTTTTTCCTTTAAAGAAAACCCCTCCTGTTATTAATGCAAGTGCTAATTTCCTATTCAAAGTGGAATTAAAATTTGATGTGTTGGATGAACTAGTTTTTGGGCCATTCAGATGTGAACTTAGATATTAAGAGATGGATAAATATGAAATGATTTAGATTTAAGCATTAATAAATGCATGAACCTCTCATTTTAGCCTATTTAATCAAAGACGAAAACGTGTTTTATTATAAACGTTCATAATAAATTCCTTGTATTAAAGATTAAAAGAATTATTCCAAGTTTTGAACTGGTTCAAAATACAATACTGACAATTTTAATGTATTTTTAAAGCGGAAATAACATTTATAATAATAATAAAATTTCAATTTTACTTCCATTAAAAATATTGAATTCTAGTTTACAATTACAGCATAATCGAGAATTGTACAGAAAATGGATTTACCAAATATCTTTTTTACTGCAGGGTAATTATACAGAGTATGCATTGCTTACAGAAATTGCTTAATGCGTACATATGTCAGTACATTGCAGAACTTGCTAAATTTCTTGAATATAAATAAACTGTATGAAAATTTGCACAAAAAAGAGTAGTTCTGTGGACTTTATTTTTAAAGTGAGTTTTATTTCTGTGCAGGAAATTCATATTTCTGTAGCAGGCCTATACTAATTTTGAATGAGCTGCCAACATGAGCCACATTAATGACAATTTTAAACATTTAATTATTTTGTATGAAATAACGTAAAATTCTATTCATTAAAATTTATTAGAAAATATAAAATAGTATTCAGTATTCAAATTAGAAAAACTTACCAATTAATTATGAATAAAATTGAAATTGTCAATATACGGTATAGCTATCCACCCATTAGATATTTTTAATATCCTCTGGTACCTTTTTAGCCGTAATTAAATTAACAAACAAAATATTAAACTTAACAAATGTATAACTTACTATATTTTTATGAACCATCTTGTCATAATTTCTTCATACCGTTAAAAACTTTTATAAATTCCTCTAAGTTTTTTTCCCAAACACACTGGAGTACATTCAACTTCAAAGAGTAATGGTGAAAACTGATGTTACCATTAGGTAGCATCCTTTATTTGGTGTACTTTCATGTAGGGAAAAAACTTATATTATAGGCCTACAACACGTTGTTTCTGACGTCACTTTTTAAGTACACCCCACTAAATGCTTATTCCTCCTATTTTCATCTTCATGATGCTGTTAATCTCATATACTTATATGAACATAAGCAGAAAATAGTGCATTAAAATTAAAGCATCTATAGTTAGATAAATGTAGGCCATTGGCTGAGAGCTAATGGACAACCCATACATTGATTTATGTTTTTAATCAGTGGCTGAAAATAGTACTAGCATATTGGAATATTCGATCAGACTTAATATTATTGAAAAAAAAAGCATTAAACAAATGTCATTGTTAATTGTTACTAGAGAACTAAAAAATCATTCAATAAACAAATTTAGAAGAGCATTCTGAATTTGTTAATATGATTTCAACAATTTTTTTTGATTACATACAAACAAGCCAAATGTCATGCTTTCAACATCTTATAGTCTACCATTGCAAGATTTGGTGAGAAAAAAACCAATGATAGGCTTATTCTACTATATACAGAAGATCCTAAGCGAGATTTTTCTACAAAAAGTTTTGAATCATATTTGCATTTAAAGAATTCACGAATGGTATAGAAATATTTTAAAATAAATGTAACAAGCTCACATTTTCATATAAATATATTTCTTTACCTGATATTAAATATAATTTTTAAATTTCTTAGTTATTTTTTTTAATTACATTATTAAAAATGAAAGAAAATCTCAAATCACACTTGATTAAATGCTGCACACCCTCTTGCCCACGTCTTAGACTTTAACTGCAAATAAAATCTTTACTAACATGCACTAAATGACCCCCTAAAATTTCAAATAAAGTACTTAGCCCCAAATAAAGCATGCAACTACTGAGATGAACTCAAAGGATAGTACCGTGCACATAACCTTTATAATAGCCTTTTAATGGAATATTCACATATATATAAAATATCCTCACTAGATTCCATTTAAAATACACTTTTAAAGGAATATGTAAATTTAATTTTTGTTGAATATGTTTAATTAATCATACTTCGTAAATTAACTTAAGTGATAACTTATCACAAATCATTTATGAGGGAAGTGCAAAAGTTGGCTCTAAGCCATTTCTCCATGAAAATTAGAGCATATAAGAATAAGTGAATTGTATAAGTAAACCAAATTAATAATGTATTTTAATTTTATAGCTGTATTACACATATTTCAATACTAACGAAAAAAACCAAAACAATAGGATGCTATAATATCCAATTTCTGTTAATTATTTCCTTAGAATATTTTTGCAAGGCGTCATTTACATACAAAGAAGATGAAAATGATACCAATTTTCGATTTTAAGGAACGTGATTGTTTCACAGAAGGGTTAAGAACCTATCGTGTACTAGCTTTATTGCAAATATGCATGAATTTGCATAATAAAGCGATACAAGTATACATCACACCCGATACCATTAAGTTAACAATTTAACAGCATTTGTATTATATTACTATAGTAGATAGTTTAATGTATAATTTATGACTTTGTTAATTTAGCTTGATTGTCGAACATTCATGTCAAAAATTTTAATCACTGCACAACATGATATTATAACATAGCATGCTTCACACAGCTAAGATTAATCATAATCATTTCAGTTTGGTTATAAATACAATACTATTGTATATTGAATACAATTCTACACCATAATAGGGCAAAGGAAATTTGTAACACGTAAACAATCTAACCAAATAACAAAAAAAAAATTTAAACTAGTAGAAGATAATTTAAATAAAAAGCAAAATAAATAAAAATTATTTAGAAAGACAATAAATGTGGTGTGAAGTCCACACTCAAACATTTTTTTAAAACTACCTTGTGAAAAAAATATCTTACACTATTTTATTTTTATTTGCATTTTTGTATAAATGAGGAAATGGAAGATTTGATGGAATTAGGAGGAAAACTTCAATTTACCAGTCAAAATTTTCATAGAGTACAAAATGTATTTAATAGAAGAAAATATATTGCTCAAATCTAGTACAAACGTCTTTTGTGTTTTCCAATGATGCAATTAATATGAATATAAAAATCCATCTTATAGTTAATTACACTCTTATAAACATACGTGACTATTGCAGAGACACCCAAACTTATAAACGAAAATCTTCATTAGACAGACAATGCATTAATGAGCAAGGCATGAGGAAAACGTATTGAAAATAAAAACTGGTTTTGCAAAAATTCTGTCAGCGAAAAAAAATAAAAATAAATTACTTTCTCACTGCTGAAGAACTTCGGTATTGCATGGTTACAGAAATAAGCATTTAAACTTAATCAACTTAACCACAGGAACAATGGCAAATCAGAAATTCATAAGCCATGGAAAACTCATTTGCAAATATATGTAAATGTAACTAAGATAACCACTTATTTGACCAGATAACTTATAAGTAGAGTGCAGCTTATGTTAATCTACCACTGTATATAAGGATGACACAATCACTTACTTATGCAACAGTATAAACTGACATTTGCAGTATTCTGCATAGTGCATATATATATATTCCAAGTTAAAATCAATGAAGTAAATAATAATCTATACTTAAAAAAATAATTCTGTATTTTACGAAATGCTATCCAAAAATAAAATTGCACTCACGATTATTTTCCTGTTCAGAATTAAATACATCAACAATACATATATATATATAAGCTATACTCAAATTTCAAAGCAATGAGCTTTCAAATCCTTATTTTGTTCTTCCTGCTCTCATCAATATTGATAAAAAATTAAAACAAGCTTTATGAAACAATTGGTATTTAGGCTACACCTTTCTCAGGTTGCAAAAACGTTACATGATTAATTTAGATTACTGTTTTGCCAATTTAACCCGAAGACATATAAAAAGTTTTTAACAAGTTTTCGACATGCAAGCTGTTATAGTGAGTTTTATTCACTGGCAAGTGACCACATAAAAAGATTTATATGATTGCATGCAGCTTATAGAAATATATTGCACAGAGGATTCTATAACTAATACATGCAATTTTAGAGAGAAAATATACACGAATTTACACATTTGTAGTCATAGGATTGACCAAAGGGTAAGGGGAGGGGGAGGGGTCAGTTACCCATGGGGGGAAAGGACTTACAAAACTTACACAGTGGTTTGGGAGACGACAGTCCCCCAGCAGGGGTAGACCTATGCATTAAATTAACTTGAGTTATTATATGTGGCACTTTGAAAATTACATTTATATGCTTGTATAAATTTCTTAAATGAATTAACTATATATTATAAGTCACACTTGGTTAACTATATATAGCTATATAAACTTACATAAACTAAAAGGCATACAATCAATTCAAATTGCATTAAACAAATTAAATTAAATTAAAAGTAAATGCACTTCTTATGATAATGATTATGACTTTTAGTAGAAATTATATTTGCTTTTTCAATTGTCAACCATTGAATCACGTTAAAACCATTAATGCCATTAAATCACAATCTAATATTTACTTCATAGAAACCATAAAATTATTAATTTTAATGAATATATATAATTAAAACGAAAATGAGACGGCTTAGTCAGGAAAAAACCCGAAAACAAAAAAAAGATCCTTGGTGCTAAAAATAACTTATAATAGAATATATGTAATTACTTTTATTATTGGATAATTAGGATAAAAATGAAATAATTTAAAAAAACCATTACAAATATACTAAAAAGTACTTCCTTTTGAGAAGGTTTCCGTACTTAGGCATATACTCACATAATTAAAGTACCTGACTGAAAATTATTTTTAACGAAACGACACTCATTAACATTACTTCCTTAATATTACTATACCAAAGGTCTACAAACTAGAAAATTCTAATTTTTACATAATAGGGACTTTGCACAGCACAACAAAAGTTGGAAAAAATTACAAAAGTATAATTAACAACGAAAGTTTAAAGTAGTTGGCAGCAATCCAATTCTA
>JAQIXP010001853.1:0-16813 GCA_034700285.1 Proteroiulus fuscus | reverse complement strand
AATGAAGGCGCGAGCTCACGTGAGGCCATAGACGTACGTGTGCTAGGGGGCACCACAATTGTAAAAAGCATGCCGAAGTCTAAGGAAAATGGCGCCTACTGTGCATTTTGGAAACGTCGTGATTCCTTCCAAATGAAAACTTTCTGCAATTTTTTATTGGCACAGCCATTCATATCTAGTAAGGGTGTACTGTTTGAAATTAACTTGTTTCAAAGTGAGACTGTCCCTTTAACTTTTCATGTTTATGTATTTGCTTAGTTGGATCAATTTTCTAGCAGTTCCATTTCAGTTGATGTCTACATGCACTAAAATGAATTAAATATAAGGCAACTGGTTAAATTTTGGAGATTTTAAGTTCAAAATCCATTTTTGGATTAGATGATTTCTACATAATGTTTATAAATAAACTAGCACACCATATTATAGATGGCAAAGTGATATGTATATATAGTAAGGAGTTGTTGTTGAAAGATGATGTTTATTAAATTGAGCGACAACTGCATTATATGTTTAGGGTTAAAATTTGATGGACCTTGCACTATCTACTAGCAGAAATTTTCCTTTGCACTTTGTGCTGTAACTCTATTAATATTTATGATGTAAATATGAACTAAAATGTATAGTAATGCTTTGTTCTGGTGGGAATATACATTATACGATGTAATCTGCTACTTATAGAAAGCTTATTCCTGTTTTGGTTTTACTGTTCAAATATATTGATTATATTTTGCTAATACACTTTTTCACCAAACTGTCATGGTGCATCGGGCAGGAAGGTGGGATGGTGGGATAACCCCCTACTGAATGGCATCTTAATATGATAATATGCTGATTGTAAATTGAGTTGAATTGAATTAGATGTGAACAGTTCCAATATTGAAATCTAGTGTGGGAAATGTGAAATTTTTTCATGAATTTGAATGAAATTCTGTAAAATAGGCACTGGGATACAAAATCCCATGGCCGCAAATAGGCCACGGTGTAATGTTACGAAAACTCTTTCTATAGTGATACCGAGCAAAAGAACGGCGTAAATATCCCATTACTGGCATTTACAAGTCAATGGAAATTTACGCAGTTCTTTTGCTGGGTATCACTATAATTGTTTGTTTGACATATTCCATTATGTTGTGTCTGTTTTGGTTATTGTACCGCAGTGTTATAGGAAATCATGGAGTGACTTATGACTAACCCTGCATGCCTGGGATAAGCTGTTTTTAATCTGCTTTCAGCTAGCCTTAAAAAAATAGTGCCATACCAGCTGTCGTATTCACAAATAGCCAATTGACTGAAAGAACAAATTATTCTGGAGTAATTGAAAACCCACAGAAATTACAGAAGTGCCTCGACAAAGTTTTGATAGGCGTCTAAAATTAGTTTGTTTCGCAGAAAATGTGAAGTATACTTTTCCAATACTTTAACTCCTTTTCCAGGTGAAAAAAATATTACAGCAGAATTCTGCATAATATTTTATCCCCATGACATTAAATTTTGGTGCCTCTCTAATTTCAGACGTGGATATATTGAAGTTCAGCCATTTTCTACTTTGATGGGCACTAAAAGTGCAGTTGGTGAAAGTGACTGTTTGCCGAGCCGTTATGAACTCACAATAGACTGTGCACATTTAGTAAAATGCACTTCTCAGACGTAAGATCTTTAATTTAGCGAAGTAATGGTGGTACGGACTATACGTTATGTTAAATAGAAAAATAACATTTCACGAAAAGTGCTTTCGGCATTGTAGCAATGAGATTTCTTAATAATATTGAAATTAAACTCATCAATAATGAGAAATCGCTATTATTATGTAAAACACTGGTCACACCAAATTGACTGAACTCGGGGCAACCTGATTCGTAAATTCTCAGAAATTTTAACGCCATCTGGTAGTAATGGGAGAAAGGTTCATCATTGGAATCTGTCAATTTCGGCTTCACTTTCCATTCATGCAATAATGCACGAATTTTGGTAACAATTCGTGTAATATTCACTTATATACAGTATTTTGGGAAACTATTTCTTAATATTCCTACATGTAGATATGTCTCACAAAAAATTCCTGTATTTTGGGTAAATGTTTCTGCTATATTTCCAATATATTGGAACCATAATTCCTTTATTTCGTGGGGAATTGTTCCTGTAATTTTGAAGAAAAAATTCTTTAATGCTCTTTATATTTGGGAAAATTGTACTTCCCATTTAGACAGCAAACATTTGAGAAAGAAGGGAAAATGTATTCTGTGCAACCTTGGAGTTGGCTTACCATGAGTTGAAGGTTATCACTGACCAGGTGTAACTTTATGACTTTTTGTAAAAGTTATGATTTATATTCATGCTGCCCTGTTATTTGCTAGGCATTTGTGATCTTCTGGAAGTCTTTAAGTGGGTAGAAACAGAGACTGAACTATTAATTATAGACCGAAATATTAATGATATGATGATATCCTAATAGTTTTTTCATCATAAAAATGCAAAATGTTTCGGTAAGTGGCAATATTTGGAAGAACTAGTTGCGTGACCTCGGGTAACAGAGTACTTGACATTCATCTGACCTTCAAATGAACAAGTACTATTTTAAGGGAATTAATAATAGTGTGGTTTTGTTTATTATACCTGCTGTTGTTGTTGTTTTTACCATTGGGTTGTAATTAACTCTTGTGTGCTGCTTGTATTTGACATCATGCACTTTGGTTTGAAGCAGAATATTTTGCCTAGAAAAGAAAACCTAGAAATTTGCATTGTCTTCAATGCATTTGTTTACAAATGTTTTGTGTAAGTTGTTCATGGAAAATTTTTATTTTTGCATTTCATGAAACAATTGCACAATCATCGAACCATCTCAAACAAACCAACCAACCAACCATGCACAATATAAATCACTTCTCGGGGGATATCAAATATTGTGAAATAACTGAAAAGATTTTACTATTCAAAAATGGTATGAAAAGTGTACAAAAGCTGTAGGTAGACCGTGTGAAAAGTATGGGAATTTTACTGGACTTGTTCCTGCATGAAAAATAAGCATACATAATATATTGGTGCATATTTCTGCAGAAAATGCTTTTCGGAATTTCTGCAGAGATAGCCATTTTCAATTCGTGGTTGCGAATATTTATAAAAAGAAAATACATTTCACAATTAAAGTGAATAATTTCTGCAGAAATATTTCAAATGATGTTTTCCAGAAATGGGACTTGTAGACTTCTGTGAAAATCATGATTAAAGCTTAGTATGTATACTACTTTAATTTTGAAATTAATTCAAGAGCTTAGATCAAAAACCCCATGAGTCCGGTTTTGCTGAAAATGAGAGATTTGCATAAAATTGTAGCTTAAAGTCTTGTTCTATCTGCTAAATCAATGAAAATATGAGATAAGAATGGAAAAAGTTACTCATTTTGATCACTGAAGAATAGAAATGCCAGAATCAAAATGTGCAAAATTTTGGGTTAAGGTGGACTCAAAACAAGTAGATTCCATTCGAGGGAACCAAAATGTGAATGTGCATACAAAAGCAGAAGTTTTCATCTTAAAAAATTAAGTTTAGAATTTTAAAATAACTTATCTGTATGCAATAAAGCTTGAGTTTCTTTAAACACATTTTCTAGAAACAAGAAATCTGGACTCGTGCAGTTTTTGATCTCAGTTCTTCAATTTCTGCAGAAAGTTTTTCATTTGAGTTGGAGCTCTAATAAAAAGCATTTCATGAAAGCGAGATTTAATTAAAATCAAATTCACGTTAATATAATAAATAATACACAAAAAATGAATCATCCACCGAGTCTATAGTTGCCAAGTGATTTGCATAATTGATTCCAACCTTAAATATGATAAACTGGTGAGTTCTAAATCAAAGTGAAAAGTGCTATTGACATTTTAGTGTGAAAAGTATAATGGTTGGGATGCCAGGTATGAAAACTTGGTCTGTCCATAGCTGAAATCTGAATTTATAATGTATAATGTTAACAATCTTTAGAACAAAATGTAAGTAACAAAATTGATTAATTTTATTTCACTGCATTCTGTATATCAGATGTGACAATTTGCACAAATGTGGCTAAAATTATCTCAAATTCATTTTCTAACTTATTTCTACTTGGAAATTATACAGGGCTTTGCTATGGATCTATGTGAGGCAATAGAGATGGCCATAATGTTACATAGCACTAATTAGCACCATCGCAGTTAAGCACCCCTACCAGCACATATCAATCTTTAATCATGAAATATGAGCATTTGTGCAGCTTTTAATTCAGCATACCTTCAGACATACATGGTTATTACTGTGTTAGTTGCAACTCAATTGGTCCTAGAATTTCTTTTAAAATTGCTTACGGTTAAAATTAATTTGTGTGACTATTATTTGCAGTAATCATGATGACTTGTTTTTGTTTACAATTAGGTGTTGAATTTATTAGCGAAACGTATGCTCGGGGTTTATGAAAAATATGAGATGTGAGTCTTAGAAGGGGGAAAAATCTACGTTTACAATGTAGAAAATAGGAAAATGAAAAAAAAATCTTTTATGAAAATAATTTTTTCAATAATATTTCACAGGTTCTGAAATATTCAGAAAAATCCTCTTTCCATAAGAAAAACGCTTTCAAATACCAATAGAGGTTTTCTGTTTTTGTAAGGTAGAAAGGCCTTCAAAGAGGGTGTGAAGTATGACCAAGGCTTATGTTTGACCCACAGTTTACAGATTTGAAAAATGTGAAATGAAAAGAAAATTGTGAAGTGGAAATAACGACAAAATTTTAATTTCTTTGCAGTGGCGGCTTGAGTAATCTACTTTACTTCTGCGCCCTGCCCAACTCGGTCCTGCCTTTGAACGATGAGCCGTCTCAAGTCCTGTTAAGGATATACGGTCAAGTGCACGATGACGGCGTGGAGGCGGTCATCACCCAGAGCGTCATTTTCACTCTTATGTCCGAGCGCTGTTTGGGACCCAAGCTTTATGGCGTGTTTCCCGGAGGAAGAATCGAAGAGTACATTCCAGTAAGTGAACGGCAGTGGTTCCTGTGCGCTCGGCCTTTATCACTGAACTGTTTGATATTTTGCAGAAGGTCCCAAACTGTTTGCAAATTTTCAGGCCAGACCCCTGCTAACCAGGGAACTAATGGAACCGACCATTTCGTCCATCATTGCCGAAAAACTGGCCAGGATCCACAGGCTGCAGGTGCCCACCAGCAAGGAACCGTCGTGGCTCAGCGATACCATGACCAGGTGGTTACAGCACATCCGCACCAGTGTCAACGTCGGGGCCGTCAGCCAGGAGGACCGGCCGAAAGTCCGCAAGCTGCTGTCTTACTCTTTGGAGAAGGAGTACGAGTGGATTATGTAAGTTAGGATATTTTTTGAAAAAAAACCAAGCGAACGGGATTTTGTCACATTTTGTTTTTCTCAAATCGCTAATATCTTACAGCAGACTTGTTTCTGGGAATTACAAAACTCAATATTGTGATTTTGTCAGAAAGCTTTTCTTTATTTTTTTTGGCAAAAAAATTCCTATGGAAGTTGTATTGTATTTTGTCAGAAAATCCTGAAAGTCCATAAATAAGAAAAAAATGTAATGCTACCATTCTTTTATTTTTTGAAAAAAAAAATACCTATAAAAGTTCTTCATATTTTGTCAGAAAATTGTATCAGTCCACAAATTGGAAAAAAAAATACCCATCTTTTATTTTTGGGAAAATAAATCCCGTATAACCTTAGATATTTTGTCAGAAAATTCATCAAGTCTGTAAATTAGAATCTTTAATTTTTTTTGGAAAAAATCCTGTTAAAGTCGTTATGTATTTTGTCAGAAAATACCAGCGTATTAGTGTATAAGTCCTTAAATTTAAAAAAAAAAATTAAATAAATTTAATAAATTCGAAGGTAAGTTTTTTTTTAGTTTTGGAAAATAAATCCTATAAATGTCTTTATAATAGTTTGACAGAAAATTCTATGCAGTACACAACATCAAATAAATCTTAATAAAAGCTTTTGTATGCTTTTTTTTTTTAGGAAGATGATTCCCAAAATTAACTCACCAGTAATTTTTAGCCATAATGATCTCCAAGAAGGTATTAAAAACCTTTTTTCTGAGAACATTTTCAAAGAAATTTCGTTTTATTTTTGTTTTTGTTCCTGTGCTGATTTTACTGTATCTTTGCTATAGGGAACATCTTGGTAAACGAAAAGGCCATCTCGAAAGAGGACCGACTCATTTTTATCGACTATGAATATTGCAGCTACAATTACAGGTAAGCTTTCATCGTCGTAAGTACACCATTGAATTGAAAACCGAAGGGTTGGACAATCCTGTAAATCTTTGTAGAATCTCGCAGGTATGAAAAGGATCCATTAAATCTTTTTAAAACCTTGTCAGCCCTGTTGAAATCGTCTATCTCCTATCTTGTAATATTTTAAAAAAGCTCGTCAACCTTTATAACTTCTTGTAAATGTGAACGAAATCTTATGAATCTTTTACAATCTTGTTAAATCCTGTAAGCATCACATTTTGGATGGGTTTTTCAATATTACAGATAAATACTCATTTTCTGACCCCTCGATAGAAGCGAAATGTTACCGATGAACAAACGGCTTTTACTGCATCAAAATCAATTGTTCTCATGAACCCAAAATATTTTTTTCCCCGCAGAGGCTTCGATTTAGCCAATCATTTTTGCGAGCCCGTGTACGATTACACCAATCCGGACCCGCCTAATTTTTACGTAAATCTCAAGGACGTTCCAACAAAGGACCAGCAGGTAACGACTCATGTTGGTTTTGGAAGCTAACGTCTCAATTCATAGAAAGTTATTTTTAATAAACAAAGGCAAATACGAGAATTGAAATATTAAAATTTTAATATGAGCTACCATTACGGAATAATTATACGAAGTTAATAAGATTTGAAGTGCTGGAAAATGCTATTGCCTGGACAGTGCCATATTGTATCATCCACTGTGGGTCCATCAATTATAGTTCCCAGGGGATTTTTGTGCTAGTGGCAAAAATGAGAAAATACTGAAGTATTTGCACAACTGTTAATACTAGTGGCCAATGTGTTGAATGCCAATGCGCCAATGCCAATGCCAATGTGTTGAATGTGTTGAATGAACATTTTAAAAAATTCCTTAAATTTTGTTACTCGTTTAAACTTTTTATTGCCTTTATTTTAAAAATTACTGGCTATAAAGTGGGATTTCCCCCATAACTTGTTGTATTTTAGCGTTTCTTCCGATTTTCCTTTTGTAGTTACATTTTATTCGAGCTTACCTTCGAAGCTTTCAGCACGACAATCATATCAATTTGAATGGCAACAACCACGTGACGAGCAAGCAGGAGGATGCCGTGTTAAAGGAAGTTTTCTTCTTTACTTCGGTGTCGCACTTCTTCTGGGGCATTTGGAGCATCGTCAATGGCGGTAATGCTGAAATAAGTTTCGGTTATTGGGTGAGTCGAACATTTTTCCTACTATAATTCATTTTGCTTACTTGTTAGTGCTCTCTAATTATATTGATTCTTGGCTACTTCCCCAACTTCCCAACGATCGAATATATATTTAATTCGTACACTGAACCGGCAAACCAGCGAGTAAATTTCGCCGTTTTCCTAGTGTTACAAACGTAAAAGTGTAATAATTAATTCCCTCGTGTTTTGAAACACGAACTGTGAAAAACTGATTAACTGAGAAAACAGCAGGTGTTTTTCATTAAGTGAACTGCAGTGGCAATTTTGACAGTAACACTGCTTCATTGCTGGGTTTTGGTTATTGGTCATTCTCGTTCAGTTGAAAGTGGTTCTGAGTCACACAGTGACTACCAACTTGCTTGTGTGTCATCATCATAATTGTTGATATCATCATCATCACAGTAGCAGAACTACATTTCCATGACTGACATTTTATCAGCCCAACTGTATTTCCTTTCTAGGATTATGCGCTGTCGAGACTCGAGGCATACTTTGACCAGAAGTCTCGCATTCTAGCGGAGTCTGGTAAAAGGAAGGCCAGCACCAGTCCAGATTAGCTGACTCGTCTTGCTCCTCTTTGTGTTTTGGGCAAGGAAAAAATCCCATTGTAAACTGTAGAAGATCTGCAATTTTTCTGATGTTGAAACAGAAAACAATCCAACGTGTGATCGTATTATCCTTAATAGAAGAGCTTGCACTTAACAATCGAATAGAGTAACATTCTCGCTTAAATGTGCGTACTCTTTTATCGGGGATAGTATAATAAGAATCAAAATTGACAGAAAGCTGTGGGATAAGGCAGAAAAATGGCCGTTTTCTGGTAATGCAATGGGTTTTTCTGCATATTAATACCAGAAAAATTGCAGAAATTCTGCAAGGTTTTGCTGGGCTGCTCCAAGGGGCATAACTCCCAGTTCCAACAACACAATGCTGCTCGATTCCAAACTGGAAATGGCCTCCTCCTGGTTGGTGCTGTTTACTTAAAATGAATTTTTTATTTCCGATTGTTGCGGTGTTGCATTTTGCCCTTTTATGCGCTGGCACATTGACTCTTATTTCTGTGGAGTATTTTTTTCCTTGCTCCAAGCAGCTAGTCGTCTTCTTAGGCTGGGTACTTATAAGCGGTGCAACACACGGTGTGATCCACTTTTTAGAATATTATTATTGTTGCATTTGGCAACTATCGAGTATTTATCCTTCGGGAAATTTTCAGCGTGTATACGCTTCCCTTGTCTCATCACCGCCGGTAACGTTTTAGGTGATTTGGCGATGGTTTTTAGCACGTGCAATTTTTTTTGAGAATTTCACTGGTGTCTATGATGTTGGAAAGTGATTTAGTTAACTTGTAACAAGCTCAAAGGGTGTGATCGAAAGTGCCTTTTTAGGTACTCCTTAATTACTTAGCAGTTTACTTATCGATAGGAATCTCGAAAACAAATCTTGTCCATAGACACTCAAAAGCTCTCCACCGTAAACGGTAGGATTGACCCATTTCATATTGCGGAGTCACGGTAATGATTGGTGACTACGTTACAAGAGAGTGGCTTTAGATAGAATGGTTAAGCTAGATGATTGGATAAAAGACAATGACGTCACGAGATAGTGGGCGAAAGTAACGATGGTGATTGGCAGCATGAAATAGGTCAATTCCTGATGTTGCTACTGCAGAAAATCCGTGGTATTATGGAGACAACAATTGTAGAATAAGTGACAGTTGAACTGTCAAAAAAAAAATAGAAAAAGGCTAGGCTTGCCAGTTTTTCTGCAATTATTGTTTTATATAATACGACCGATTTTCATTGTTTTATATAATACGACCGATTTTCTGCTATTTTAAACTATCACTTTTTTGCTGGGAATCTTAGAATTATAACATAAGACAAATAGATGAAGTAATTAAACTAAAAAGAAATAAATAACTAGGAGAGTTAGCAGTGCTGTTACATTCCAATACTCTTTAATAATTTTAACTACCAAAGCACCAACATTTGCATTCTTAAATCTTGAGCGTGAATAGCCCACATTATTTTTTGATAATGATTGATGGCCCAGATTTTGATTTTATGGGAATTGGTGTTTGAAAATCATGTGTTTAAATTTGTGATCGAACGTCCTTGGGTATTTGATTCAAATGAATTCAAAAAATTGTTTTGTGATTATAGTTTTTAAGTGTCTAATAAATAATTTAATAGTTAACTCTGTTCTTATGGATAATATCTGTAATTCCCCGTATAATACCTCAAGCATACCACTCGGGAAACCTGGGTTCTCTTCCCACGGTAGGTTGCCGTGACTATATTTTTCATGGTTTTTCATAGTCCCTTCAGGCGAATACCGGATCACTTTCACTAAAAGTCGACCACTACCACATTTCTTCTCTCCTTACTATCGTCTCTTGTTCTTCGGTGATCTGTTCTTCTTCCTCCTTTCCTTACTACAACAAGAGCTGGGATGGTCGAGTGGTTAGCACTCCCACCTGGCACTCAGGGGACCTGTGTTCTCTTCCCAAGATAGGCTGCCTCGACTATGGTTTTCATAGTCCCTCCAGGCGAATGCTGGAGCAGTCCCACTGAAAGTTGGTCACGAGTGCATTCCTTCCCTTGTTACTATCTTCTCATGATCTTCTTCCTCCCTTACTTTCCTCAAGGTCTGCAGACTTTGCACAACGCAATTTCTGCAGGTTTTATATTTTGTTACACAGAGTTCACATTTAATAAGAAAAAATGAAAATAGTAATATAAAATTCAATCTTTTTTATTGTTAATTTACTAAAAACATGATTAACCAGTTGCAATATAGCAAATCGTGTGAAGGCACACATATTTTGCTATTAATTTGTTACAAATGGTTGGCAGTTGAAAGACTAAAAAAAGAAGATACAAAACAGCATGAAAATAATATCCCAACCTTATTCTGTAGCCCCAATAATGACATGCATTTATGGCTGCGCTGTTTTTATTTTACGAAGCATTACTTGAAAATATTGCTAAACCTATTTTTCATGAATTATCGATATAGTTAAATCCATTTTAAATATCGATTATCCTGCTCAATTTTTGATATTGAAAATAATATTTGTGATATTAATTCCTGTTAATTTTTTTAAAAATCCAATCAAGTTTATCACAAATTGAATTGGGGTCATCAGATAGATATTCAATTGCATTGTCAAAATTAGTGGCAAAAAATGCAATTAGTGGTATAGCCAATTCAAATAATATAAAAATTAATCACAAATTGTATTACCAAATATCACAAATGGAATTAAGTGCTATAAAAAATTAGTACTGTAATATCAATATCACAAATTCAGCTATTGATATTGAAAATTGTATTAACCTTGAATCTTCTAGAAATGACCTGGGCGATCTTTTCTTTTTTTTTGCCTTCAAAGGTGGGCGTAATTTGGAGATGGGCTAATTTTTGAAATGGACTAATCTGTTCATGTTATTTTTGCAATTTTCCTGGGTGTAATATGGAGTCTGGGCCAAAACTCGGGATGGGCGTTTTTTTTAGAAGATTTACAATATCATTTAATTACGGATATCAGACATGTGATTAGCGATATTGAAAATTCATTTAGCAATATTATAAGTTACATTAGGGGTATCACAAATTGAATTGACAATATTAAAAAAATGTATTATCAATATCGAAAGTAGACATTAGGGATATAACAAATCCAATTGCAGTCATCAAAAATAGAATAAGTGTAATAAAAAAAGTCTTCCCTAAATTTATTGCAAACTTTATGGTAATTCAGTAACCGATGGAATTATTTTTGATTTCGGTAACAGAATTTCAATAATTGTCCGATATCGTTAATGCCATTCGACTTAAGCATGAAATCATTTAATGCAGAATAAGAAGCCTTAAGTGGAGCACCATTTGCAATGCTCACAACAAATTCATATGTAAAAGTAAATTATAAAAATAAGTTACGACTTGGTTCAACTTGTACATTTTATATAATCATGGTTAGACCATGTGCATGATTACGGCAGAAAATGCCACCTTAAAAAATTTACAATTCACACAATGGAGAGCATCGAGATTAAAAAGGAGAATTCTGTCCATAGAAAGTAATAAATTAAAATCGAAAAGAGGTCATTTTTGCTTTTTCTTGGGAACTTTGCCAACCAGCACTTTCGAAGCCTTGCCCCGAAGTTCTTCCTGCTCCCTTCGGATGTCTTCGAGATCTTCCAAAATCCCCATTTTGGTGCTGAAAATTGGACCAAATATTGTTAGCAAAAGGGAAGAAGTTGTAATGCAATGTGTCTGAAAACGATAGTACCTGATGGCCTCTTCACGCATTTGCTGAGCGAAGCTACTTTCCATGATGTCTAGGTCGTCCTCTGGTTCGTAGCGATACCTGAAAAGGATCGAAATTCGTGTTTGAGATCTTATAGGAACATTTTCCTTTTGCTCACAATTTATCACTTGTCATTCAACTTGAGCTATATTTATGAGTTTCATTAATAATCCCATATTTTTGGAAAATATTACAGAATTTAGAATGAGACTTGTGAGTCATACTTGTTACGGTCGTAGCCAAATATTTCTTTGATCTGCTCGGATACGTCCATGTTCTCCCCATCAATGGGCTCGTCGTCAATGAAGTCATTCATTTCGTCATCGTACTCATCGTCGCTCTCGATCCGGCGTTTCATGGGCCCTGAAAAAGATTCACAATATATCAATTCTTTCAGGAAACTAAATCACGGAGAAACTCCGATGAGAACACTGACTTGGTGGCAGTCTCCGGACGTCCCGGGGTGGAAACTGCCGAGGCATCAGATCCCGAGGTGGAAACTGTTTTGGCATAAGATCCCGAGGTGGAAACTGTTTGGGCATCAGATCCCGAGGTGGAAACTGTTTGGGCATCAGATCTCGAGGTGGAAGTTGCTTGGGATGGGCATCTCTAGATGGTAACTGTTTTGGCATCACGTCTCTATTAGAGAACTGTTTCACATTGCCGTTCCTAGGTGGAAATTGTTTTGTCGCCTGGTCCCTCATGGGCAGTTGTTGTCGTACCGTTGGCGCCTTTGTGGTTATCCGCCCCGGCACCCGGTCGCTTTCTGAACTTTTTTTGAGCAGGCCATTGCGGGATGGAGCCAGCGCTTGTGATTTCCTGATTCCTGGCATTTCCTTGGGTCTCATCTCTTCATCGCGTCTTGGAGGTAGTTTGGCAGGCGGTGCATACTTGTTTTTGGGCGGCCCGGTTGACCCTTTAGTTCTTTCGCCGTTGGCCATTTTGTTGCTGGTCAACACGCCCGCACCCACTTTGGTGGGCCGAAGCACTGGTTCGCGATTATGTTTCAAAGCACTTGGATTTTGCCCGTTCTTAACACTTCTGGGCACACCAGATTTTGGAACGGGAGGCTTGTTTTGAGCACGTTGTGGTTGCATGTTGGTAGACTGACGCAACAGTCCAGCGTTCGACGCATTTGCAGGGTGCCGCAATGGGCCGGCATTAGTAGGCTGCCGTGACACTCCGCCATTCGACGCGTTTGTGGAATGCCGCAACGCTCCCGCGTTTGGCACATTTGTGGGCTGGTGCAACGGTCTACCGCTTGATGGCATTTTAGTCCTAGAAGAGGTAGAGGGCGTTGCTAAATTACTGGCCACCAACTCGTCGCTGTCAGCATCGTGGCGAAACTTTTTCCGCCGTCGCGACGTCGGCGGGAGAGTTGCATCGGCCAGGGATCGGCCCTGCTTGCGCGTCTGCTCTTCGATGAAGCGCCGCTTCTCGTCATTGGTCATCGGCCGCCCCTGGAAGTCAATATCTTTGGCCACAGGCTTTTTGACCTTGGGCATGTCCACCGGTTCGTGTTGCTTTTTCTCGGCCAGCTTGAGCAGCTCGTGGAAGTTTAAGCCACCCTGGGTCGGAGGGTGTGGTTTCCGGTTTGTGCATCCCTTTCTCTCTCTTGCGTTTTCCGACTGGTAAGCATTGTCTGGTTTTCTCTGGTATGAGGGGCTAAATTGGTCATTTTTGGGTCTGTTCTGGCTGCTGCCGTATTTGCCACTATCAACGCCGCGGTAAGGAGGGCTTCTTCCTGCTTGCTGGCCGAGTTTCCGGTTTGAGGAACTAGAGGGCCTGACATCAGAATCACAAGGTCGGTAACTGGATTGCAACATGGATGCATTCGTGCTAATAAATTTGGTCAAAAACTTTAGTACATGCTACATCGTAGAAAAGCAAACTGTTTGGAAGAAGCATGCCAAATGCAAGCGAGTCCAGATACTGAAAACGATGCAATGCAATAGTGACCGAAAATACTGACTTATGTGTACTGTCTATTTAAAATGCAAATTTGTTTACATGCTGCTACAGAATTGAAATTTTATGTTATTAATTTACATTTAAAAAATATCATTTTTCCCACAAAATACTTTTTTGCAAAAATATTATTTAAGTTAAAACATTTTTCATCATTAACTATTCTTTTTCAGCTGATGCATGTTTCCAATAAAACCATCTTCCCAATATTTTTTGTTCGAAAGATTTCAAATATAAAAACTGCCAAACTGTCATTTTCATTAGAAACATTTTTTTCTCACAAATTGCACGCATACATTCCCATTCAAAGAACATTTATACAGAAAGTTTCAAAAAGTGCTTCAATTTCCCAAAAGTTAAAAAAAAAATTAAAAGACAAATTCATTAGCATTCATATTGATGCAATAATTATTGTTCAAATATTGATCCAATTGACATGCTCCCCCGGCATATAAAGTCCCAGAGTAAACTGCAGAATTGGGGGTTATTTCATGTTTTCAAAGGGCAAAAATCTGATTAGTCTGAAAAAAACAGCTGAAACATTACCTATAAAAATAACTGCAATAAATACAATTTTTTTTTTAATCTAGATATTTTTCTTGAAATCTAAGTCATCCGACACAAAATTTGTGGATCTTACAATCGTGATATCAGGCAAATCGAGATTTTTCATATAAAAGGTATGATTTGGAAATCATAATTTTGGAAAAATCAGGATTTCTAAAATTTAATTCCATTATTATTATTTTTTTAAATAATAATTTAGTTTATTTTTGAAAATTCAGAAATTCTGCAATTTGCTGTGAACATTTTTACATTATTAATTCTTCACAAATCCTATTCAAATAGGCCTACTCACTTGTCTCCATTTTTAGCCAACTCTTCCATAAAACTAAAAGTGGCCATGAAATTGTTGTCTTTTGTTCTTTTGGCCATAGCAGTAGCCTTACGATTGTGTTTTGCAATAGAGCGTAGTTCCAATAGGTCCTGTTTCCGCCTCTCAAATTCTCGTGCTTTGGACAAAAGATTTTAATTATTATTTTGTGATGTTTTTAAGCAGGTTTTGGTTTATCAGGGATAAGTGCTCACTTTTAAGATCCTCCTCACGTTGTTTTTTTGCAAGGAAAGCTTTAACGGCATCTGATTGCACATTGCTTTTTGGCGGTTTTTTTGGAGCTGGCAATTCAGTGCTGTAGCGTTTTGCCGGTGTCTGTAAATTATTCAATTAAGAGTATTTTATATTTTGTGTGACATTTTTACAGTTTCCTGCTAAAGATTTTGTACAAAAGTTTTGTGGAATCTTTGTTGGAAATGTTTATTCTTTGAATTTTTTTATACTTTGGATAGATTATTATTTTCTAGGCTTTATCTCAAACACTTATTGTTTTCTAGGATTTTATTCAAAATTCTTTGAAAGACAGTTCAAAACTTCTGTTGCACAATGTACTGTTTCTCGAAATGTCTATTTTCTATTTGTTTCCTAATTTCTTAAATGTCTTTGATTCCTTTCTGTTCAATGGCAAGTTTTCTTTCATAAGCTGTTCTATTTTTTTTCTAAAAAGATATTAAAATTAAGTGTGAAGCGGTTGGGGTAGTGAATTACTGCATGAACACAGCTATAGTAAACTACAACATAGGCTATTAAATGTCATTTACAAGTTTGAATTTGCACTTTAATAATCCTTAACCAGTATAGATATTGTTCGAACGTTACACACTGAACTTTGGTCGAACATGAACCTCATTAATGCACAATATTAATTTTGATTTCTATAGGTCATTCATTATTTCTTCTTCCAAATAAAAATTAAACAGGCAAAGGCCAAAAAAGTATCAAAAATTGAATGAAGTTTCTGTGGCATTGTCCTCGAAATTTCTATAAATTGTGGAAATCAGGCTATTACTTGCTGTCGTGGCCTTTAAAGTACAAGCTATAAATTTTAATTTCACATTGAACTTTCTGAGTATTTTATAAAGTAGGCAGCAATATAACACCTTGAAAACCTAATGCAATTAAACAAATGAATGATTTCCAAGTAAGAATCGTGAAACTAGACAAAAATGCATTAGCTATCTTGTGCAATTTTGATTAGAGCATTTTTCTTTGTTATTAAGGTTTAGCTAGAAGTTTCAATACGGTATTCCCAGTTATATAATCCCAAACAGACAATCATAAATGGTTTAAACACGTGTTTCGCTCAAAATATTTAACTTCGCTTGTTAATATTATAGTGGGCCTTTTTATTTAGGTCAAGATAGTTGGCTTACACACTTATTCCGTTTAAAACTTTAAGGATAGGCCCTATATAATATAACCATAATCAAGCCAACAGGACAAATAAATAATGTGCAAACTATTTTATACTCTAAATAAAATATACAAATTATAACAGCTGGTATTTTTTAAAATATATAAATTCCCAAACCCAGCATCCTCAACTTTCAGGGAGTCCTGCAAAGAACCTTACCACGTAGGAAGAATACTGTTTGTTGTTGGTCGCCATCGAGAGAACTTTGTTGAAATTCATGATTAGTATTTGTTTGTTTTTCCTCCGTGGAAATATTAGTGAAACATAAAGTAATCAGGTTATTCACCAAAAGGACAATTCGTGGAAAACTACTTTCAACTACAGCAACAACCGGGCAGCCATTTTTAAACGTCACTAGCTATGACGACACGGATTCATGCAAACTCATTTGTCCTTTCCCCACCTTCGCATTAAAATGGAAGAGCCCAGTTTGGCTTTGCGTCACCGAATGTGACGTCATTCATTTGTTGATCAGCTGATCAAGTTTGGAATTCCAACGGACGAGGCCTAAAGTTTTAAAGAAGGAAATTTGAAATTGAGTGGAAAAAAAAGATTATAATCAACGGCACCAGCCTCCCGCGTGGCAGTAATAAGTTTGTTTTCTGAAAATTTACACATTTCCTGCTCATTGTTTACTTAGGTTTGGTCAAGGTTTGGGTTTGCGAGTTTTAAACGGCTAAAATGATGGTTTCGTGCTATGCGAGCCATTCATTTTTAGCAGTTTACTGCTGAGGGGGAGGGAACAGTTTTAAACTGCTAAAATG
>JAQIXP010001852.1:0-16815 GCA_034700285.1 Proteroiulus fuscus | reverse complement strand
AGTTTGAAGAAAACGAATTTAACATGGAAATTCCCATAGAGGCATGCTCTAAAAAGTGTGGACAGCCCCCTTAAGAGGAGTTTAATTTGATTTACGAGCAAATTCTAGTGTGATAGCAAGCTACCCAAAAAGAAACTTTCTCTATACCACTCACTGGTGCTGTGGTGCCCCCTTAAATCTACCTCAGAGGATGTTTAATATTTTACTAACAATGTAAGTTTCACAGTATTTATAGGCATGTGAAATTTCTAAAGTATATGGAATCATGACCCAAGTTAATAAAGCTGATCTACCATCGGATGAAAATACATCTTATGCACATGGGTCCGCTGCACCAAACAACCATAAGAATCAAGCAGAGGAGGATGAATTGGAAATTCCTATTGGAAATTTAACCTACTTTATAATATGGAAAGACGTGATTGTGCTTAGCTTGGGATTTTTCTGCAACTTTTCTGCCTATTGGGGCTTGGCCAATCTGCAAAGTTCGTTGAATAACAAAGAAGGACTTGGTTCGACATCACTCGCTATTGTCTCGGCCTGTGTCATTATATCCTCTTTTGCATTGACAACATCAGTAATAATTAAGTATCTGAAATGCAAGTGGACTTTGGTAGCTTGCATCCTTGTTTATGGTTTGTCTATTTCGGCCAATTTTTATGCCACGTGGTACACAATGATACCGGCCAGCATTTTGACAGGATTTGCTTCAACTTCTCTTTGGACTGTCAAAGCAACCTATCTGATGACACTGAGCAAGCAGTATGCTCGACTTTCCAAAGAAACACTAGAAACTATTAATTCCAGATTTTTCGGAGTTTTTTACCTTATTCTATATTTTGGCAACTGCATAGGAAATGCTATTTCTTCGATAGTTTTAACCCCGATTGACGAGGATAAAGCTATGAATGAACCCTTGCATGCTTATAATATTTGTGGCAAGGCATATTGTAACGAAGATTTAAGACTAGCTTATAGTTACAAAACAAATGAAACTTTCAATAATACACCCACAAATACACCAGCTGTGTTACCAGAATCTAATTCTGCAATAACTCACAATTGTCAGTTCTACATATTAGTTGGTATTTACACAGCACTGTGTATAAGTGGGGCCATTATAATCGCAACATTTCTCAGACCTCTGAAAGGCTTCCGATCAGCAACTACTAAATTACAGGGAATTCAACTTCTGAAAGTGACATTACGTCAACTTGCCAATCCAGTGCAGTTGGCGATTATGCCATTAACAATATTCAGCGGCTTATTCCAGGCTTTCTTGATAACTGATTACAATACGGTGATTCTAGAATTCATTTTAATAATTAATTTCAGAAGCCCAGTAAAATAGTTTTACCGTAAACTGCAGAATATAGGCAGTTATTCGGTTTATCAGATGCTAGAGGAAAACTGGGGAAATTGCAGTTTTACAACAATAACACCGACGTTTTACGTAGAAAACTGCAGTTTTTCTAAAGTTTTGTTTTTATGCTAAAACTAGAATTTCTGTAATCCGGGTTCCACCATTCGATGGATTAATTGGATGCACTTTTAACATCTGAGAAAAGAACCACATAAATTCGGCAGTTAATGCAGAACTATTTTTGCTGGGAGCTGTGGAATTAGTTGCCTAACTTTTGCATGTTTTGTATTTTAGGCTTTTACAAACTGCATTCTGGGAATTCACTACATTGGCTATACAGTGATATGCACTGCGGCATTTACTGCTTCATTTTCATTGTTGTTTGGTCTTTTGCTTAAGCATGTACACCGATCATTTGTGTATGGGTTTGCTGCACTGATTTCTGTATGCCTATATATAACCGGGCTCATTTGGGCCCCTGCGACGGATATGCCATGGGTATATTTTGTTATTTCTGGATTGTGGGGAATAGCAGAATCTGTGTGGACGACACATCTTACTGGTAAGCTCAAGTTTTGATATGTTTGGGATCATCCATAGATTATCCCAGCAACACATACATTAACCTGTTTATGTAAACAGTAACCAATTAAACCATATTTCAGGTTTTTACGGTATTTTATTTCATGAGAATCTGGATGTCAGTTATTCCAGCCATAAGTTGTGGGACTCTGCTGGCTTTGTGATTGGCTATTTGTGGTCCAATACAGTCTGTACGAACGTTAAACTTTACATTTTATTGTCATTATTGATACTTGGGATGCTGGGATATATTGTAGTGGAAATTCGTTTATTCAGACAAAGCAAATAGAAATTACAATGCAAACTGCCGTTAAATATGGAGTGTTTTTTTTTTTTGCTGCAGTTATTAATTAATTACTAATTTAGTTAATACGTATAAATTATATATGTTTATAAACTGTCGGTACAACTATAGGTAAATTGGAAATTTAATTATCTATCAAAAAACAATTTCAAAAAATCAAATAATAGAATAAAAATTTTTGTTTGTTTTCCTGGTTGAATTAAAATGGGAAACTTTCACTAAAGTATAGCCTACACTGCCTGATATTTTATTAGGGGAAAAAAATCTGCTTTCACTTTTGTTGCTAATTTCTAAAAAAGTGAAGCAGAACGTCGTAAAAACACAATTGTTTTTCACTAATAGCACTATTTTATCCCCAAAATAGCATGTAGTTCTAACAATATGAGCTTAAGCTATTGAAATTTGGTGTCAATAAGGAAGTGAATTAAAATAGTTACGGTTTTCACATTTTCTCGAAAAAGTTTTTTAAAAAAGGCTTTGCTGCACCAAATGAAAACAACAGAATGTGTGGTAATGATTTTTTAGCTTTTTATAGAATTGGTCCTCGTATTGTATTCTTTATGAAAGTAAACTAGGGAAAATAATTTGGCAAGTTTGAAATCTTTTTGCTTCAATTTTTTTCTGGAAACTGGTTAATTATGTACATGTTCATTATGTTGGACTATTTACAATTTATAAAAATGTTTGATTTTTGCATCCAAGGTATATCTCGTGACAATATAATTTGGTTTCTTAACTTGCCTTCTATATTTATAAACAAATTCCACAAGTTTTAGAAAAATGAGTATAATTAAAACAACCCTCAGATTTGTTAATTGACCAGTATAAGCTTATATTTTTATTATACTATCCAGCCTAGTCAGTTACAAATAATAAAAATAGTAATTTTCACTCCATAAGAGGACTTCAAGCTTTGAATGGCTTTCTGTATGATGTTGTACCATAGTTTAGGCTCTTATTTTTCCAAAACTCGATAAGGCCTAAAGCAGTCAGCAAATTTTGATATGTGTGACTTAAAGGGAAAGTTCACTTCATGACAAGTGATTTTTAAATACTAGGGATTAGTACAAAATGTTGAAATAAAATAATAACATTGAAATTAAACTTACAATTAAAGAGAAATCACAATTTTTATGTTAAACATTGGCAGTACCATAGTACCTGATCTCAGGAATATCTGAATCGTAAAATCGCAATTTATAGGGCCATATGTTAATAATTCATTTATGCTCATTCATTTTCGCCCTCACATTTATTCTATGCAATAATACATAGCATAAATGTATTTGAATACAAATTATTTTTTAAAAAAATTCCATTTTGTACAATTTTGGTTATAATATGGCAGAAATTTTCTGAGATTTTAGTATACGCATACATTTGGTGGTGCTTTTGGCGATAAAAATGGATTCATTTCCTTACCAATATTTTTCTTGAAATCATGGTCTTGTTTTTAACACTTTCTATTCTATCATTTAAACATCACTTTGTACAAAGTGAGATTTTCCATTTAAATTGTAAGCCAATTTTTAATTTTTTAATTTTTAATCCTGGTGAAATATAATGAATTTTACATTTTATTGAGTAAGGTTTCGACTATTTAATTTTTTGTAAGTTTCTTAGAATTATTTTAAAATACATGGGTGTGACATGAAACCTTAAACTTCCCAACTAGTAGCGATTACATTATGTTTCAGCTTTTTTATTGTCATTTTTTTAGGAAATTAGGGCAGGCTTTTCGAAATTGAAATTGCAAATTATAATAAAAAGTAATATGGTGTGCTCTGTTGTTGTTCTTTTGATTTAAACATTCCCCTCACTAGTTTTTGAATACATTTGTTTGTCAGCTTTGAAGATTTAAACATAAATTTATTTTTTACTTGTGGTTTTTTTTTCTGTTAACTTGGAGTCTTCGTACACCTGATGCTTGACCTCTTTCTTTTTACTTAAGTTTAACAAGTTCCTTAACGGCCATCGCCTATCATTTTTTATATCTTCGCAACTTTCACTGAACTATTAATTTCGTACCTATCGAAATATTTTTACGTGCAACCAGAGCACTTTTGTGATAATTTTTTTTTTTACTTTTATTAAATGGGGTTACACCCAAAGGCCACATCCTGTTCTCATAACACGTAACTCTGACTTGTTATGCAATTGTTTTTGGACAAGGGCATGATGCTCAAAATGGGCTTCTGTTTTATTGTACCAGAATTTTTTTTACTGAAACTAAAATTCCGAAGAATGGGTAAAAATTTGAAAAAAATATCAATTTCTGGTCACATTACCCAACGATTCATTATCCGATCCAAAGAAAGTTCAAGACTGTGCTGATGTGAAAGATATGAAAAATTTTAATTTAAAAAAAATGGTGGAAAATGTGATAAAATTACAATTTGTTTTACACTGTCAAAATTGTAATTGATTTAATAACATTCCAAAAAAAAGCACCTGAGATGTAAAGTAAAGGTGTCCCATTTGACAAATAAAATATACATGTAGGCCTACCGGTTTTGATTTCTCCAGAAAATGCATTCCAACATGACGAATTTTTGAAGAAAAATTTGGATTTATGTTTGGCAGAAATGCAAGCTACTTAAAAGTTTATTTAGAAACATGATTTGCTTCTGTGGAAATCATGACGTAGCTTACTTTTTTGCATAGCATTAATGTTAATTTCTCTGAAGAAATACTTAACCTTAATTCTAAAATAAATTTCTACAGAAAGGGATGGAGGTCTTGTTAGAAGCTATATTCAGGTCCAAGATTTCACTAAAATTGAAACAACAAATACTTCTATTGTTAAAGTTAAGAAATTAGCTGATGAAGATTATACATGAATGCATAAATGAAATATTTTTATATACAATAAGCTGATGAGTTAAATATTGTGAAAAATGAGATAAAAGTCATGGTTCGGGTTTGCAAAATTTTGGGGACCACATCATTATTGTTCACGGATATATTTAATCTTAATTTTTAAATGAGTTTTATGAAAATAATGTACTTTTACTAATACATTTTAATTGAATTACGGAATGTATTAAAATGCTGGTAGTACTAAATTGGGATAGGCTCAATTCGTCTAATTGTCTGTAATAGCCTACTCCACATTTTTAAGTATTATTTTTATTAACAAAATATATGTGATATAATTGTATTAGATTTCCCTTTAAATTTCCCTTCATTTGCTGGTAATAATTTTAAATTGTGCTGTGGGGGGTTCCTTCTTGGTAAAATTAAAACCATGTTTAGCCATCTTAGTCCTCAATCATTTCCTGGTTTTTTTTGTGTGAAATATTCAGGGTACCTGCATTTAAATGGGCATTAAAAACTTAAAAAGTCACAAATTTCTGTGTCACATGCAGCGAATTTTGTAGATATTTTATGAGGAAATAAATCCTGGTGAATAATTTAAACCCGTGTGCATATTAAAATCTTAATTAAGTTAAGGCGTTTGACCTCTTTAATTTAAAATTGTAGTGCAGTGAGTACTTTTAGAAAGTGAACTTGTTTTTTATGGATTTTTATTGATCATGAAATCGATTTTTTAAAATACATAAATTAAAAACCTGAATGCAGATGTCTAGTGTGTTATAGTTTTGGCAGTTCATCTGTCATATAAAAATACATGTACATTACATCAGCTTTATTTTTTTTTTTAATCTCAAATAATAGTTCTGTACTAAAAATCTATTGGCATTGCATTGCAATTGTTTTATTCCCCTAATATGTGTTTAACCACCTTACATGCAAATGTAATTTATTTTAATGTGTATAATATCTCAAAAATAAATATAAGAAATATAATATGACATGTAAACTACTGAAATATATAAAATTAGTTGAACACTCATTAGAAATCTTTTGCTTTAAAAATTGTGCTGTAAGGTATTTTTATTTTATAAATAATGGTATGGATTATTTTAAAATGAGTGAGGAACAATAATAATTGAAGAGTTGAGATCAAAAACTATATGAGCCCAGAATTCTTGTTTTGAGAAAAATGCGTTTAAAGAAAATCCAGATTTATTGCATTAAAATTAGTTATTTTAAAATTCTGAGCTTAATTTTTAAGCTTGTGTTTTGGTATAAACTTTCAAATTTTGGTTCCTTTGAAGGAAATTTACTTGTTTTGAGTCCACTTTAATCGTGTAACCAAATTTGGATACCTATGATCCAAAATTTTGAACATAATGATTCTGGCATTTTTCATCTTCTGTGGTCAAAATGAGAAACCATTTCCTATCTTACCCCACTTTTTTTATTAAATTAGTGGATAGAACAACATTTTAGCTACAATTTTATGTAAATAACTCATTTTCAGCAAAAATGGGCATTAATAGCTCTTCAATTTTTAATATGGTCGATGTATCCTGATGTACTGCGTTTTGTGCCAGGATGTATGACATATGTATAGTTCATGAAGGTTTTTGGTAAAGAGAAAGCTTCAGTAATAAACATTTAATTGGTGGTATTATGTCTTTAAAGACATCTGGAGCCTACTTAATTGGATATTTTATGAACTTTTCAAAGTAATGTCTTGGCTCAGAAAACCCCATTACTTTGTATTTAGCCCATTGTTACTTAATTTTTGGCACACATACCCCACTCATCTTTGAAAATCAAGCTTAGTAATGGAGTACGTACATTGAGAGACTTATACCTTAAAACCTTGACCTAAATGAATTGTAGGAAAATCTAACTTCAGTCATTATATATGTATATTCCATTTTGGGGAACTGCTCTACATTAATTTGACTATGTGGTTTTGAAACTATGAACTACTTTACATAATTTAATAACTTTTAATTATTGCTGTTACATGATTGTCCTTGATGCTTTTGTTTTTAAAAAAAAAATGTTTTTAATCTAAGTGACTTCATTTCATATGGGTAAAATTAATTAAACTTATCATTTAGCATACATAGTGAAAGTAAATAAACTAATAACGTGTTTAATAGCCCTAATTAATTAAAATGTTTTCTTGAAAATGCTCCCCAAGTGTCAAAGACAAGTTTCCTAATCGTGATTTTTGTGTGCAAATTGGACAAGTTGCATTTGCATTTCTCTGATAGTGATACATCAATATACATTGTCAACCTGATTATAAAATACATTTGTTTATACATTTTTACACGTTAACCACAATCCATTCTTGTTGATTGAGATTAATTAGATAACTTTTATGCCGACTTTGAAAAAAATCTAGCACATGGATTTTACAAATTCAGACCAATTTCTTGTAGCGCAAAATAAACGTTAACTTAATTGCATTCAATCAGGTTAATTTATAATAACCCCAAATTTGGGTTTTTTATTTGAAATTTGGAAAATTTAACAAGAGAAAAGTTTACGGTTATTGCATGTACATTTATAACAAAGCATTTTTTGTAATTTTGTGCCCTATTTTAACAGTTCCAACGATATACTGAAGATTCTGAAACATTTTGAAAAATGTTCAAGAGAAATTCAACTTGTCAGGTTAAATAAAACATCTTAATGTGAACATTTGGATAGTTTTATTAAGTAATAAACCTTGGAAAAAAAGAGTTAAAAGCATGTTTTTACCCACAAGCCTATATTTTTTTTTCAACAAATGAGCAATGGTAGACCGTAGAAAGTCTGGTTTTTTTGGTCATTTATAATAAATTTTGACTTAATTTAAATATGATTAGAGATTAAAGGGGTTATGCTTAGCATTCATTTAAAGAAGTCTATTTTAGCAGAAACATATTCAGAAATAATCTTGAAAATTGCGTTATTGTCAAAAATGATACTAATCAGGGTATGACTTTTTGTGTTACATTTAATAAAAAATAGTTATTTTTTTTCTTTTATAGCTTAGTCCCAAATAATTGCTAAAGTTTATTATTTATAAATAGTGTACTGGGGGTATTTTCAGTTTCATTTCAAACCAGTTTTTTAACTGAATGAAAATGAAAGTTGTTTTATAATTATTTTGTTGATAAGCAACAAGTGCATTTTTAAGTAAAAACTTTAATTTTCGTGAAGGATTAAAAAAATACGTCTGACTTAATTTAAATTATAATATTATTTTAAACTATGGCAGTCATTATAATCAAAATTTGTCAACGCTAACAAGGAATGGGAACATTGGGTGAAAAATTATGTCAATCATTATTGAATCAGGCCAGCCCAAAAAAGTATAACAAACATTTAATTGTAATAAATGATTTTATCGTATTAAGACAAATTTGGTTTGCACTGGACAATAAGTTCTAATTAAAACATGAGAAAAATTTAGCATGTATAATGAATGACCTCAGGTGGGTCTAAGCATAATATTACATGGTTTGGAATACATTTTTTATATATTTCATCACAAATTTGGCATATTTTCTATAAATATGCTGAATTAGTGCACTTTTTTAGTCGTACAAGTCAAAAATTAGGTTTATGACTACATGAATATAATTTGGTATTAAATATGTATGTATAAATATAGGCCATCAAGTTCAGGTACATCATCCATAAACAAATTAAAAAATAATGATAACCTAGAAATTAATAAAAAAAATAAATAAACTTCCCTTAAATCAACACGAACTTCTTAATTATTAAAAATGAAAATTGTTTGTATATATGCAATTGTTTTTCTTTGAATTAAATATTTTCAAAGTTATTGAAGCAATTGTATTCACAATAATAAAAGTATAATAGGTTTTAATGTAAATATAAATATAAGTATTTTTTTGGAAATGTAATTTTCAAATGATACTCTAAAAATCTGAGCTGGCATTAATTTGACAATGTCAATTAACAATATTGCATAACAATTGAATTATATACTTTCTATCTTAATGTTAATGACATAAATGCACAGTTATAATAAGCAGTAAAATAGATAAAATGACACGCAAATGTGAATTGTAATAAAAGACACAAACTTCATAATAAAAAACAATGAAAATTATTGTTTTGAATAGTAGACCTCTATTATATAATTAATTTTGATGTAAGAATGCTTGGTCAGGGACAAGCCTGAACTCACAGTAAGTCATCCATGGTCAGTCAAATTTCATTTCCTAAATCTAGTATATATGCATTTTAAAAGCTAAATTTGCAAATCCCAATTAATATTCAAATTGGATTTAAAAAACTTTTGATTTCATTGTCTCGTCATGGTGCCTTACTATGAAGTTATGAACCAAAGGTTATTGGTTATAAAGTAATACAGACAAATCCCTATTATTGGACAAATATACTTATGATTTTCAATTAATCTGTGTGGTCACTAATGATTACCTGCAAGTTGAAAATCGACCTGTTGGCAAAAATAAAAAACAACCAGTAGATTATCTTTTTTTTAAAATTTCACCCAAGTTGTTGTAAGTTTTTTTTCATTAAAAATATCATTTACAAAAACGTAAATAATTGTAAATTTATACATTTTAAAGTTTTTTATATTAATTTTTGCCAGCTGCTTATAAATATGAATATTATTATGCTGGTTATATACCACAAGAATTCTCTCAATAGGAAATAATAAGCTAAAATGACTTCCTTGAATCCCTGAATAGATAAGGGGAAAATTACTTTTAATTTTTCAAATTTTTATTGATTTTTAAGCTAACTAACTGTAAATCGATAACTACATTCAGAATGCACGTGACGTCATAATCATGCATCAGTTTTTAGTAAATTTAATAATCTTTGAATAAAATCAAACCCCATCGTTGAACTTTTACCCGTTCTTGAGTTAGAACAGCTTGAAGAAAACGAATTTAATATTGAAATCCCCATAGGCCCATGCTGTTAAAAGTGTGGACAGCCCCCTTAACATCAGTGATTTTTTTATTATAAAAAAAATCAAATGATTTAAATAGACGTTTTAGCTTGTAACAAGTTATTTTTAAACTAACAATAAAAAAGGATGAAAGGAGTGTAATTTAAATATTAATTGGTATTACCAATCAATAAAAATTAATTTGCAAACAGCGTGAATTCGTAGAAAAAGTTTCATGAAATGTTGCACAGCGCCCTTTACCGTTTGCTTCAAGGCATTAAATCTTAGCTGCTATCTTAGGAGTTGCATTGTTTTGGCATTGTGTAAATCTTTAGTGGCTATCTTTATATAACTACAGCTTAATACACATATAACTATTGCAAAGCAAAAAAGTGAAGCCAAAATGCATGTATAATATCATCATATGGAAAAATGACCTTATGAAACGTCTTGATTTCTGACTTATGAGTATGTTTAAAATATTAATATCAATGCTCTCTCAACTATTGTTTGTTTTTCATTTAAAAGTCATTTGTTACAAGGTGAGACCTGTCGATATTTAGCAAATTTTATTACTACAATTTTCAATTATAAAAGCAATTAGGAAACATTTTTTTCCTTCCGCATGGAGTTTATGTATACTTCCTTGTTTTATGAAGCAGGATTTGAGGGATGTAAATTATGATAAAAATTAAAGAGACATATAAATTAATCTCTTAATTATATTATTGCTGCCATTATATTTTGATGCATTTTGGTTATAATTTCAGTTTCAAAGAAAGTGTGATACAATCTAATGCCAATGTGTGGTTTATCTTAACACCCTCTTTCATCACTAATTTAAATTTAATGTATATGATATCCCATTTTATCAAAAACCTAAATAAACTGAAATTCTCATAGACGCCAAGTTGGCTATATAATAATTTTGAATTTTTACATTTGTGTATTAAAATTCAAACACGTTTATATCCTCTTTCTATTTGGCACAAATGCATTTTATTGTTAAAATGCTGTCAAAATAAAAAGTAGGCCCTCAATTTACCACCCTAATTAATACTATTTTAATGATAATTTTTGAGGAAATTTCATGAAAATGCATGCAAACATGTCATACCAAGTTGTGCATTCAATAGGCATACTATTTTAAATTTTAATTATATATAAATTGCAAATGTGGGCTTAATATGGAAATATTCAAAATATTTTCCATATAAAATAAACATTATGTTTCTATCAAAAAAGATTTTCATACTTTCATCCATGCGGAATTAATTAGCAAATTTTATAGGTTTTATAATTGGAAATGTGTCAATCGAGTTTTTACATAAAAAGCTGTTTTTAATTGCTGAAATCATTAATGCTTTTTTATATAAATTATCTGAAAACAAATGGGATTTCTAATTACTTTTACAAATTTAATGAATTTGATAGTCAAAGGAAGTGTGAATAAACTGTAGTATAAACAAAAAAATTAATATATTTAAACATTATGAAGTTTCACTTGAATTGCTTTACAATAACTATTCGTCTATGACCCTCTGTCAGGCGTATAATTTGGCAAATGGTACCTTAACTATATTGTTAAATGAGAAAACCTTGACTTAGTCTTTTATATAGGAAATGCTACAATAGTAGGTACAGGTACATAAAAAATATGTGAGTTTTTTGTCAGGTAATCCACCCACTTTGTTGTAATGTTTCCTGGATCCTGTTGAATTTCTTTGAAAAGTGAGAAAGATTTGGGTCTGCTTTGGACCAGACTATTATTTTTTTTACCTATAATCTTATACTTCAATGAATAGCATTTTTTTCAGGAATTGGCCCATTACCCTCAATTTTAATTTTTCAAATAGTGTACATTTTCACACCTTGCATACTCTATCTTAATTGCATGGTACATAGTGTTTTTTGTTGCATATTTAGAATGTTCTGGAAAAATCTGAACATAAAAATTATCAATATTCATTATTATTGCCATTTTTTTCTTGAGTCTGTTATCATCCATAAATTGTGTCCGTTCATAATGATACTAATGAGGGATTGAGATTAATGTTGTTTGATAAGTTAATACATGACCATAGACTTTAATATAACAGAAGAAATATAGTAGTTTTTTGATCAAATATTTTGTTTGAATACAGGTGAATCTTTTTCTGACCAGTGGTGTAAATTCAAAATAAAAATTCTTTGAGGGGGTGCCGGGGGGGAAGGGGGGGCTTTGTGTTCACACATTTTAAAATTATAACTATTCAAACAGCAAATTCTTATCATTTTCTGCCAAAATATCTGTTTTTGAGGAAGGTCGAGGGCTTTAGCCCCCTTCCCATCCATATGTCACTATGTCTGAGAGTCTTAACATTGTAGGAGCAATTGTTCAAATAACAATGTGAAATTTGTGCTGATATGTTCGTATTATAGACTTATAGTGTTACTAAATGGAAACTACACAATTATGAATCAGTTAGTTATGAAAGATAAGTTAAAATTAAATTCACTTGTGCATACCTTAAGAATTTCAGATTAAAAGTTCCTTACATATATTTAAAAGATTCAATGAAATACAAGTAGTGATGGGTAACCATTTCTATTGACTAAGCTGTATCGCCTTAGTATGACTTCAGTATGACTTACGCCGGATCCAGGAAGTCCTTTTGGGGGGGGGGGGATTTTATTAAGAGTGGGCGCCAATCCCCAAAACGAAACAAAACGTGAAAATTATCACCAGGGCCTCATGTAGAAATCCGTTTCGGTTGGGGAGAAGGGCGATTAGACCCAAAATTTTGTTCAAAATTTGGGTCGCAGGTGAAAATGTAAAATTTTACTGACAAAATAGCAAAAATTGACTCAAAATGGCGCCGCAGGCGACTTTTTTTGATAAAAATCACTCAAAAATGAACTAAAAAACGGGTGAATGGCACCAATTTTGTCCATTTTGAGGGAGGGAGGGGCGCATTTTCTGATCCTTTGGGGGGCCATGACCCCCCATGCCCCCCCCCCGTGGATCCGCCACTGCTTATACGTTAGTCCCCATTCAAACTCATGCCATTCATTATGACATTATGAGAATGTCATTATGGGCCAATCAGAATGAAGATCCTTATGATTCTTATTATTGGTCCTTTTTCTTACAATCTATAAGACAACCATGGAATAATCTTCCTAAAAATTGTCAGGAATTCAATTCAACAATGATGTTTAAGTCACCTCCTGATTGTGGGATAACCCCCTACCAAATGGCATCAGGATATCTGATCATAGGGTATTGCAGGGTTGAATTGATTTGATTTTAATTAGCAACATCACATCTACTTTTTCAATAACCTTGTAGGACTCACTAATCTATAGGATCAACAAAGTGGATTGGTTAATTTCCAGTTTAGTTTTTGTTTTGAGCAATGAAAATTATTATGCAGCACCTCTGAAACAGTGAAAACTCATGAATCTTTCTAATCACATCCCTCTATGTATACTGCCTATTTTCCTATTTACGAATAATTTACTACTGCTAATGGTCATACATTATTTTTAAGAGCAACTTTGGCCTAGACATCCCCCATTAGTATGCCACATTTGCAAATACACGATTTCTCAAGGAATTGCAACAATGAATAACGCAGAAGTTTTTTTTTTATTTATTATTTTATATGTAATGAGAACCTCCTTTTCTCCTCCTACTTTCTGTTGTCACATAGTATTTTATGAGCACCTGAATTTTGCTCACTGACCACAGGGAAAGCACTTTCGCTTTACCTTAAACACCAATGTCTATCACGTGGTTTATTGCAAACTGGGTCATGTACCGTAAAAACCATTTTAAGTTCGATATATAAGCACTGACTTTTACTAAAATCATCATTATTGAAACTTTGCTCAACAATTGACTAATATTGGGATTCGTTCATCAAGTTTTTTTTGTTTTTTTGTTTTGGCGATTTATCACTGATAACTACAATGGCTAACTTTATGGTAAGTTAAAATATATTTTGTTTACTTAGTTCCCAGATTCTCAAAACATGATTATAATTTTTGATAGCTGTCAGACTGCTTGAATCAAATTTCAATTATTTCAATCTGATCAACTTTAGACCATCTAGGTCAGAATAAGATTATCATTAACTTTTCTTTGACATTATTACTTTTCATGAAGATTACAATGTCAACACTATCTGTACTCTAGATTTAAGGTTGTAAACGTGCTTTGAAAATTAATAAAAAAAAAGTTAATGGCTGGTCTGCTAAAAGCAGCTTTTTCAATTATTAATTAAACTAATGAAATGTTCTGCTTTTGTTTTAATAATGCCATTTGCATTTAAATTAAGTTAAACTATTTTGAATTTGATACATGCCTAATCTGTGTTATGGGAAAAAGCTTGGAAATATTAAATACTTTTATTTAATTTTTTTTAAATTATAACATTTCATTTATCAACTTTTGGGCAGACTTTTAATATGATGTATATATTTAACCTTAAATTTCCTGTCCTAAATTAAACCTAAAAATTGTGCTCAAAACTGGAATTATATTTAAGAAATATTTGTATTTGATATTTGAAATTCTAATATACTAAAAATCTAAATTAAATTTAAGAAGTTTATTAGGTTTTAAACTTTTATCTCACAAAAAAACTTTCCAACAGAATTGCATTTAAGAATTTAGGTGCCAAATATTTGTAGAAATATTTACAGTAATTTTTGGCAGAAAATTAAACTTGTAACGATTTTTGCTGAAACAGATCATGGGTTTCTACAGAAACGTATTTAGCAATTTAAAGTTAAGCAGATCATAATTTATGTAAATTTTTGTGCAGAAATTTCACTTTAATTCCTAAATGCATTTTCTGTTGAAATATGTATTTCTCATTTGGATATACAATATCTTTTGAAATCAATTGAACTTCATAAATTAAAATACTTGAACTCTTCTGTTTTTTTATTTAAACTATAGTATTTATTATGAAATAACATTTTCTTTAAATTTTCAGGTACTTGCACTTGCTCTAGTTCTTTTATTAGCAGTTTCTGCCTATGCATCTCCCTACCCTAAACCAATGCCAGTACCAGATCCCAACCCAACAAAAAAGAAAGGCAGTAAGTGTTTATTTACTTATTTACTCTAAATTTACTTTAAATCTTGAAAAAAAAATATTTTTATTAATTATTTTGTAATTGTTCGTTTTGCAGAAAAAATTATAATAATCACTTACCCATCTTATGGCGGTTATGGTGGATATGGTGGACATGGTGGTTATGGTCATGGTGGTTATGGAGGTGGTTACGGGGGTGGTTACGGAGGCGGTTATGGGGGTGGTTACGGGGGCGGTTATGGAGGCGGTTACGGCGGATATGGAGGAGGATATTATTAAAACATTTTTCCACTCATAGGTAAACTCATTCTAAAAGCCAATACAAGTCGCAAAAAATTTACCATTTTCATTTATTTATTAATCTTTTTTTATCAATTTAGGTTACTCCTAATGCTTGATTTGATTGTAAGAACCACAGTTCCATGTGTGTTATAAGAGTCATTTGTACAAAAGAAGATATTCATCCTTTTTACGCCTCACTTTTATTGTTATTTATACATAAAATATTGTCAATTTCATTGTTCTGTTCAGTTGTTTGCATTTATAAATTGTCAATTTTCATATGCCAAGTTTTTTTTGAGAAGGATCAACGTTGATCCCACTTGATGACATTAAAGAATGTTTTCAAAACTCGTTTTTTGGTTGTTCATTATATAGACTGATGTTGGCTCGATGCTTGATTGTGCTGGAGTAAAATGTGTTCTAGACCTGTGTTATAGTTATTATTAGTTTATGCTAATGAACTAATACTTATATTTAGTCAAATTCAATCTTTTTATAAGCCAGTTAAATTACAGAATCAAGAACGTTATATATGTATTTTGTTAAAATTCAAACAGTGAAACCATGTGTGTGTGAGAGAGTTGATTTGCTAGATGTTTGTGTGCACTAGCTGATGAGATCAATTTTCAATAAAAATTTCTTCTAGGACAAGGAGCACTAATATTATTGATGAAAATATCTAACCAAATATATAGTGAGTGTTCACTCCAATGGTCAGTTTTTGTGAACTTTCTGATCTCTAAGCGCCATCTATTGGTATAGAATGTTACACTGTAGTACCAGGTTATCAACGAAGTGTGCTTGTGTAGCCGTTCGATCTCCATTGGCTCATTTTCGACCAGCCCCTCGATCAGTTCAAAAGGAGTTAAAAGCTTATGAATAATAACAAGATTGCCTCCCCCCCTTAGCTAGCAAAAATGGCCGCTCAGTAGCCAGAGAGAATTGCCCTTTCCAAACTTGTAATATGCGATTGCCCCCCCCCTCCCAGCAAAATCCTGTATCGTAATGGCAGAGTGTGGACCTTTACTTTGTGCTAGCCGGTACTTGAATATTTGCACTAGGTGGCATATTATATGCTGATCCGAAAGGTTATTCTTCAATAAGACGCCATTTGCTTGCACGTGTTTTCCCATGAGATTAGTCACCATCGCGTTTTGACGTCTTTGTGTTGAACCCCCCCCCCCCCCCATAAAATTGTATGTTGCAATGGTATGTCCAAAATAGAAAATGCTGGATGTGATTTTGAGGACTATTGATTGATTAATATGTAAGTAGGTAACTAAATTTTAATACTTTTTGGAAGATAGGCCTACATGTAAATAGACGCGTTAGATACTGCGTAGACCTACTGTGCTTTGTTTGTAGCTGGTGAAAATTTCCACACTGTTAAGCGGGCCCAGGGACGTCATTTGGGGGGAGGGGGCAGGGAGGGGCCTTTGGCCCGCCC
>JAQIXP010001851.1:0-16816 GCA_034700285.1 Proteroiulus fuscus | reverse complement strand
CCAAAAATATATTTACAATATTCTAAAATATATAATTTAACAACATATTGCAAAATATACTTCCAAATACATTTCAAATCCTCAAATGCACAATTAAGCATTTAAAAATATGTTTAATAATGTTTTGCATAATATGCTTCTAAATGTATTTCAAATATATTTACTATAATGCTTTGTTAAATATATTTTATAACTCGGTAAACGTTCACATGCATTTACTTTAATGCTTTTGTCCAAAAATATATTTACAATATTCTAAAATATATAATTTAACAACATATTGCAAAATATACTTCCAAATACATTTCAACTTGACAAATGTCGCATTTACTCAAATGCATTATTAAATTGGAACATTGGCCCCCATCCCCCCCCCCCCAAAAAAAATAAAACATGTTTTAGGATTCGTCAATTCGTCACTAATATACTTAAAAAAATAAACCATTGAAAACCAATTTCTACGGTGGCTCATAATTGAAAAGGCTTGGTAAGCATCAGTTTAGTTTACTAACTTGTAGGTTTTCTAACTACGAGCCACCGTAAATTTGTTTTTTTTCCCTCAAGCAAAGTAGTGAATTGCAGTTTAAAATGCACCTCAAATCGAAAAAATATATTTTGAAATGCATTTTTTTGTATATGGTTTACTTTAGTATAGTTTACTATCTTGTGGGATTTCAAACTACGAGCCACCGTAAATTTGTTTTTTTCCCCCTCAAGCAAAGTAGTGAATTGCAGTTACTTTAAAATGCACCTCAAATCGAAAAAATATATATATATTTTGAAATGCATTTTTTTGTATATGGAAACCTAACAGGTTTCTCATTAATTAAAAAACACATAAGTATACACAATTTTCACATAAATAAAACATTATGTATTCCCTTCACATAGGATTGAATGAGATATATAATGTATATGATTTCGCATGTGTATAGTTTCATTTACTTCACAACCACGTTTTTAATTTGCAAGGGAACAATAAATAGCAAGTTAAAAGCAATCAAAACGATTGATTAGGGCCTGCCATATATTTTGTTGGCAAACAGCTTTTAATCCAGCAGAGATTTGTAAAGGATAAATTTTATGCATTTTCCACTAACATCAGACTACATTATATACAACATGCAAACTGAATGAGTAATTTACAATATATGCAGAATTTTGCCAATTTTATGGCTGTTTCAGCATTTGGCAAATAAGCAGAGGGGAATGCATTATCGAAAAAAACAACCATAAACAACATTTTGCGGAAAAAAAATAAGACTTATTTATACAGAAGCCAATCACGTGAGTAATACATTGGCCAATTACTATTAATTAAATGAAATTATTTTAGGACACTAAATTTGGCATTCAATCAACAAATTGGATTTAAGCACAGTACATGTTAATCTATGATCATGTAGTTTTTAAAAGTAGAAAAGTCATGACTTTTCCTGACTAAAGCACATTGAATTTTCGCAATGTTGGCTTACTTGTTATTTTGAAATCAAATAAGCCTATCACGTGTAATATAAGGTGGGAAAACCAAATCTTAGGCAAATAATCTATAGATTAGTTTACACACCTTAAAAAAAACTAACACAAGGTGTGGAGTGTTTGACTAGAAAAGTCATAAAAAATGGTTAAAGTTTAAACTTTGAATTCAGTCTGTAAACCTATTTTTAAAATCAGAGTTGCTATATCGGATTATAAAAACCTCAGATTTTTCAACATAAATTTGTAATTTTTACCAAACTTACTGACATTTTACACATTTTTGCCTGACTTAAAAATTTATCTCAAATATTTGTAATTTTTATCTAACTGCCTAACACTTAGCATTTTTGCTTGATTTAATTTGAACCATAATAGTATTGCAATTTTTGACAATCTGCCTGACATTTTACACATTTTGCCTGACTTAATTTACCCATATATTTGTAATTTTGTCTAACTGCCTTGCATTTTACACATTTTGCCTGACTTAATTTACCCATATAATAATTAAGTAATTTTTGCCTAACTCTGACATTTTACAAATTATTGCCTGAATTAATTAAAACCATATTATTGTTATTTTTGTCAATAATTGTATAACATTTTACACATTTTTCCTGACTTTTACCCAAATTCTTGCAATTTTTGTCTAATTGCCTGATATTTTACACATTTTTGCCTAACTTCATTTACCTACAAGCTTATAATTTTTGTCTATAACTGTCTTACATTTTACACATTTTGCCTTACTTAATTTACCCATATCATGTTTTTGTAATTTTTGCCTAACTGCCTGACATTTTGCCATTTTTCCTGACTTAATTAATTTACCCATAGCATTGTAATTTTTGCCTAACTGCCTGACATTTTGCCATTTTTCCTGACTTAATTAATTTACCCATATCATTGTAATTTTTGTCTTAACTTCCTGACATTTTACCATTTTTCCTGACTTAATTTACCCATTCAGTATACATTTTTGTCTGACATGTTACACATTATTGCCTGACTTTTAGAAAAATTTTAGCCTGGCTAAATTTCTTTAATTTTATCTTGTCATGTAGTAATAAAGCAAGCAGTCCTGTATTCGCATCACAAATTTCTTAATCTTTTTTAAAATGCAAATTAAGAAATAAAAGAAATATTCATTAAAAACTTCATTAAAAAAATAAGACAATTTTGCCTGAATTTGACAATAACCATTTTCTAGTTTCCTGACTTACTTTGCAGAAAATAGTAACCCTCATCATGCTAGCATGTATCTACCATTTTGTCTCTTTATGATCACGTGACTGTTACTGATGTACAGACAGACGGAAGAACGCTTGACTTTTTATAAAAAGCAAACAAATTTTTTTAATCAGTCCAGCTTTTAATGCTAGAAATCTATAAGATGGCTGCCAACAAGCATTTATTATCCACTTTTTCCCCTTACCCCCAAATACCCCCCTCCCCTCCATCCCCCATTTTTCTCATAAAGTAATTTGCTCAGCTGGATATTCACATCAACACAAGATGGTTCTCAGGAAATGGATGAAAATCTCAGGACAGAAAATCCCTCGGAAAAAATATGTCGGAAAGCAAAAAGGCAATAATTAAGCAAAATTGAAAAACTAAAAAATTCAAGACTTAAATAAAATCCCAAACTTGAATATAATTGGAAAATTTGAAAATTCAAGACTGGAATCTAATTGATTATCAATCCTGGTTTTATATATGAGTGCGCGCGGCCACATGGGTGTAACACTAAATGACGATTTAAAGGTCATGACATTTACGGTTCTGAGCACTAGGGTTTTAAGTGTTTACACACTTAAGCCTCGTCATAATACAGAAAATAACAAATATATACATACACTTGTTAAGCACCCATAGCAACTACATACAAAACCCACATTTGTTTTTTTATGCCATTTTCTATGAATAGCATTTTTTTTTGTATTAAAAAAAATTGTTTTTATTTAATAATCAAGGTATTCCATGCATGTAACCTGCTGGAAAATTCTAAAAAAAGGTTATCGATGACGATAATATACTTTTCAAAATCCTAAAATATTTTCTGTTATTTTCTCCAAAAAAGCATCTTTACATGGTTTTTAGTTAAAACTAATTTCCCCTTCTTTTTCAATAAAAATTGGGTTTATTTACTCTTTAAATAAATATTAATTTTCCACTTTTTTTCAATAAAAACTCTTAAATCTTTAAACTTTTAAAAACTCTTAAAAACTCTTAACTTTTTAACAATTAAAAAATTGTTTAATTAAAAATAAATTTGTCACTTTTTTTTCAAAAATAAAATTCAATTTCTACCCTTTTTTCAATAAAAATTAAGTTTCTAGTTTCTATTTTATTTCAATAAAATTAATTTTCCACTCTACTTCAATAAAAATTCATTTTCTACTCTTTTTCAATAAAATTCACTTTCTACTCTTTTTTAATAAAATTCATTTTACACACTATTTTAAATAAAAATTACTATTCCAGTTTTTCTATAAAATGTCAAGTTTCACACTTTTCTCAATACAAATTTTCCAATTTCACAATAAAAATTAATTTTCCAGTATTTCAATAAAAATTATTTTTCCAGTATATATTTCAATAAAAATTAATTTTCCAGTATCTCAATCAAAATGAATTTACCAGTGTTTCAAAAAAAAATATGTTATGTTTCACACTTTTTTCAATAACAATTTTTTTAATTTTCCAACAAAAATTAATTTTTCACCCTCTTTTCTCAATAAAAATTAAAAGTTCCAGTATTTCAATAAAAATTGAAGTTTCATTCTTTTATCAATGAAAATTTTCCAATTTTTCACTAAATATTAATTGTTCATGCCTTCAATAAGAATGATTGCAGATATTTGAAGATATTCATCAATATCACAGACAACTACATATAAAAATATATTTCTAAAACTCACAAAAAATAAAAGCTATAGTTTCTTTTTTACACATAACAAATACAACACACAAAAACACAAGAATTTTTCTATTCAATATTAATCATGTTGTCAGTTGAATTTTTAAGAAATACAAATAGGCCTACACCCACTCAGATGGTAACGTATATTTATGCATTTTCTATAAATTAAAATTTTATATTTTAAATCCTCAAGTTATTCAGAAACAGTGCACGAAAACCCTGCCTAAAAATACTATTGTTTTATCCATTGCCACGCCCCTTGCATTTGTCATGTAATAATGCATCATCAGATGGTTATGGTCACATAATCCCAATTTTGTGCTTACATTTGCATCAAAAAGCAGATAAATTTTCACAAAATAAGTCTTAAGTTAATGATAGCATTTCACCTGTTTGCAAATCCTGAATCACAAAGAACCATCATCAAGAGTGATGTAATTGCCTGTTACTCACCCAAATCCATTGTCTAAAAATTATAAATAATTGATTCACACAATAAAAAAAATGGGGAAATAACAAAAAAAAAAAAAACGAAACAGATGCAGGGCCTAATTGGTAAAAATAGGAATTAAAGTTAAGCCACAGATTTACTAATTTTGCACGAAAATATTTTTTGTACACTATTTCAATATCCAGAAAAACAAGGTATAGTTTTTGCTAAATCCACATGGGAACTTTAAGCCTATTTTTTAAATTATAGCAAACAACAAATAATTGAATGTCAATAAGAACGGAACTCGAAATAGAACGGAATTTGATATAAAAATATGTTTTGTGTTGCCAGATTACAGGGAAATATCAAACATATATTCATTTACCAACAAATACATCTCTATAGAAAATGCCACTTTTTCCCTAAAAATTTGCTTAGGCCTACCTAAACAATGTAAGTTTATCTAAAAGTCTGCTTAACTATTTACTTTTAATCTTTACTTTTTTTTTTAGAAAATAAACAGATATGCCTTTGTAAATATATTTCTCAATGCATGCTTGTAACAAAACAAGTCATAAATAAATCTGAAATTACATTTTACAATGCATTACAATTTACATTGAAAAATACATTTACAAATGTCTTGTAATATTAACAAAGAAATTCATTTACAAATGCATTATAATGTTACTAAATAAACACATTTACACATGCGTTGTAATTATATTATTAACAAATAAATGCATTTAAAAATACATTCTAGTATTGTTCAAAAAATGGCTTACATTTTACATTGAAAACTGCCCTTACAAATGCAAGCTAATTTACAATAAAAATACATTTGCAAATGTATTCCAAAATATTTATAAATACAGAGCTTACAAATGCATCATTATATATAAATATAGAAATATATATATATATTTGTAATATTACTAAAGAAATGCATTTAAAGATGTATTCTAATATTAATAAGGAAATACATTTACAAATACATTCTAATATTGATAAAATACATTTACAAATGCATTACATTTTACATTAAAAAAGCCTTTACAACTGCAGGCCAATTTACATTAAAAATACATTTGAAAATGCATTCCAAAATATTTATAAAGAAATATGCTTAAATGCATCCTAATATATATTAAAAAATACATTTACAAATGCATTGCATTTTACATCCTTTAATGCAATCCAATTTATATTAAAAATACATTTCAAAATGCATTCTATAATATTTATAAAGAAATAAGCTTACAAATGCATCATATTATATAAAGGAATACATTTGCAAATGCATTGCATTTTATATCCGTTAATGCAATGAAATTCACATTAAAAATACATTTCAAAATGCACTCTATAATATTTAGAAAGAAATAAGCTTACAAATGCATCATATTATATAAAGAAATACATTTGCAAATGCATTGCATTTTATATCCTTTAATGCAATCCAATTTACATTAAAAAAACATTTGAAAATGCATTGCATCTTATATCCTTTAATGCAATCCAATTTATATTAAAAATACATTTCAAAATGCATTCTATAATATTTATAAAGAAATAAGCTTACAAACTCATCATAATATATAAAGAAATACATTTACAAATACAGTGTAATTTAAATTAAAAATGCATTTTAACATATATTTTATATGATTTAGTGGCTCAATCCCCATACATTTCAGAATGCATTTAAGCTATTTTAAAAGTTGAATCAAATTTTCGTGTGTATCAAACCATCAACTAGCAATTTTTCATTTTTCAAGAAAAACAGCAAATGAAAAAAAAAAGTACAAAATAATATTATTTTCTCTTCCTCATTTTCAATTGCTTTTTTCTCCTCTCTGTATTCATCATTCATTTCTACTTGATATAACTTTCTAATGCTTTTTCCATGACATAAAAAAGAGCTAATCAAAAGTGCATGAATTTTCCAATCCTGAATGTTTTCTCTTTTTCTTTTTCCCACACTTTATTTTCCTAACCAAATAAATATCTATTTTTTCCCATTCTTGCAAATTTCAGACAGATGAAATGATCTTCGGCTCAAACCCATGCAATTTGATGCATGTTGCTTCTTCCCCAAATGCATCTGGGCCATGTTTTTTTTATCCCAAAAATCATGCTGTTTACCTTACGTTTGCTTATTGATTTCTTCATGAAATCAATCAGTATTTTTCCCTCAACATGTTTCATTTGTAGTAACATGCTAACATTAAAAATGACAAATGTTCAAAGTTTGTTCATTTCTTTTCTGTCTATACAGTTCGTGCTATTCGTGATGAGCAAATGTATTATTATTTATTGGAAAAATAGGCCTAACCATCTAAAAGAAGCCTGCTATTATTAGAAATAGCCAAGAATTTGAAAACATCCATTTTGGTACATTTTATCAAATCGACTCATTTTATTAATTATAATAATTAAAGTTGTGTAGGTTTTAAATTGATGCAGCCATATCAGAAAATTTGTATTTTTACGGTGGTCCATGGAGACACCAAACTTTATTTAGTTTACATTTTTGAAGTAGGTCTATGTGCCTGATTTGCACGTATGAGCCACCGTAAAAATGTAAGTTTTCATACATTTCATTATTTAGAACGAAATTTTGAAAACTCTCTATTAAAAGAATCCGAGAGAGAAATAACTATTAGCGATATGGCTTCAAATAAAGTTAAATCTCAAAAACTCCTTTAAAATTCCCTACAAAATGGCGACTTGTAGTTAATATTTAGTTATATTCATTAGCACGAGAAGAACTACATTTGTTCACTGAATGCCACTGTAACAGTGGAAGGTAATTCAATTTTATCAGCAAAATCCACCATTTTGTAGGGAATATTTTATGAACGTATCTGCCATATGGGTAACGGGGCATATGTTTCTTAGGAAAAATGTTCAAATCCCAACTATACAATTCCATCAATAAAATGCTACTTGATTTTAGAAAAGGGAAATAAGTCGCCATTTTGTAGGGAATATTTTATGAACGTATCACTCAATGAGCATTGCAAGCATATTTCTTAGAAAAAAATGGCTAAATCCCAACTATTATTCCATCAATAGACTACATAAAATAACTGATTTCAGAAACAGGACATGAGACGCCATTTTGTAGGGAATTTTTCAGAAAAAAATAGCCAAGCACTTGACAAAAATTTCCTCCTAACTCAGTGACAGTACCAGCAAATTAAAGGGGCAAGAATTCACATCAACAAATGGGCAAGCAGCTCCATTTTGTAGGGAATATTTTATGGACGTATCACTTAATGAGCATTGCAGCATGTTTCTTAGAAAAAATGGCTAAATCCCAACTATTATTCCATCAATCTCATGAAATAATTGATTTCAGAAAAAAGACAGAAGTCGCCATTTTGTAGGGAAATTTACAGAAAAAAATAGCCAAGCACTTGACAAAAACTTCCTAGCTCACTGACAGTGCCAACAAATTGGAGAAAAATTTGCTTCATCAATTGGACAATTAAGCAGCGCCATTTTGTAGGGAAAATTTCTCAAAAAACTTGCTTTTACAAGAAAAAATAACTTAAGAGGCGAGTCCCAAAACAGCCAAAAAAGTATCAATATCCAATTATAATTTGGCTAAATATTGGCAATCATTTTTTACGAGCTTTATTAAAAATTGGTTCCAGACGTAAAAACCAGGCTAATGCAATGTGCTTCTCTCATGATTTTTTTATATTCAATATATATATATAAGTAAATAACAAGAATCTTCAAACTTATTTAGGTTAACATCATAAATCAAAAATACTTCAATTTTCAGCAACACCTTAAACAACATATCGTCAATTTGCAACAGGAAGAAAAGCACGCATTTTGGGTGGGTCACTCTTTCAATTTAGACATTAACACAGCAATTTCCTTCAGGAATAAAGAAGAAAAAAAATATAGAAGCCTCACCTTCTAAATAACAAGTATTTTCCACCAAAAAGTAGAGAAAATGCATTTGCCATTTGCTTTAATGCATGAATATCGAGGCTTAGGTATTCTCTGTGTAGCCAAAAGATATATTATTAATGTGGTCTATTGGACCTTTATAGTGATGCTATTTTCAATCATCTATAGCGAGGTCCATAAGTCACAGAACGGAATGTCACAGCGACCATAGGATTCATAATGTTAATGTTTTGCCAATTTACGATTGGTCTCACGTCACTGTTCACACTTCACAATTCATCTATGCCATTCACACTTCATAGTTTGCGATTCACCATTCACACTTTCAAGTTCACACTTCACAATTCATCTTAGGGCCAATTGTACCAACCACAGTTAAGTCTTAACCCTGGGTTATTTTGATCATGTGACTGATTTGGGCCAATGAAAATTTAGGAAAGTAGAGAAAACCTAAGATTAACAGTGGGTTAAAGCTAACCCTTGTTGGTACAATTGGCCCTTAGTAGTTTACAACTCACACCATACGTAGTTCACATTTACAGTTCAAACTTTATAGTTAACAGTTCACACATGAAATTCCCATTTTCAAGTTCACACTTTACAATTCATCTTGGTAGTTTACAACTTACACTTCGTGATTCACATTCACTCTTCGTAGTTCCCAAGTCATGTTCACACTTCACAATTCATCTATGTAATTCACACTTCATAGTTTGCGATTCATAATTCCCAGTTTCAAGTTCACACTTCACAATTCACACTATACGTAGTTCACATTCACAGTTCAAACTTCATGGTTAACAGTTCACACATGAAATTTCCACTCAGTTCACACTTTACAATCCCTCTTGGTATAGTTTACTCGTGATTCACATTCACACTTCGTAGTTCCCAAGTCATGTTCACACTTCCTAGTTCACAATTCACATTCACAGTACCTAATTCAGTTTACTCCTCACAGTTCCTAATTCAGTTTACTCTTCACAATTCCTAATTTAGTTTACTCTTCACATTATATACTTCAAGTTTGCTCCTCTTAGCTCACACTTCATAATTCCCAACTCAGTTTACTATTCAACGTGGTTCACACTTAATTCACAGTAAACTCCTCTTAGTTTACACTTCATTGTTCCCAATTCACACATCCTGTGGTCACCAAGCCTGTGTGATCGAGTGGTCAACGCTCACATTTCATAATTTCCAATACACTCTTTGTATACTTCACACTTCACTGTGTGAAGTAATTGCAAACAATAAAGTATGCAGTGTGCATGAAGCAAGCTGGCTTGAAATGTAAACAATTTAAATATAATATGCTGAAGTGTGATCTATACTCACAACACCCATAACGTTCACAAATTTACATCTAGTGACCAGAAAGGGACTATAAGCAGCCAAACCAAAAAACTTATCTGAAAGCAAGCCTGAAATTATGTTCGGTGACTTACGGACTTAACTATCATATATATAATTTTCATCATTATTATATACATTTTTTTGCCATTTTCTATAACATGTTAGGCAAACTCGATTGGGCCAAATTTGTATCAGTGATGCAAGATACAGGAAATAGGTTGTGCAATTTATTTAGTAGAAAATATATAGGAAGTGAGCCATTCTTCCATAGCTATATAGGAACAAAAGAGTTGCCATGTAAACAAGATCAGCAATCTTCAATTTTCATCGCAATTTTTACCACCAGTTTTTCAATCATGCAAAAGACGACAGATTTGTGAAAATAAATTACACTGCAAAGTGGAGCTTGAAATTTGGTAAATTTGTTAAACAAAATCCAATACCGAGAAATAAACGATCTCGATTTCGGCGGCCATTTTGTGATGACTTTTCTCCAGTAAAAACAGTTCAAAAAGGGACCTACATGTATATAGTGAGAAAAACTTCATTTTCACAAAATTTCACAATCATGTCTATAGTTATTGAGTACAAAAATGAAAAAAATACACAAAATGGGGCTTGCCGAAGAGCTGTAAAAGACGTCACGAGGCAGCTAATGCTCAATCAAAGATTTTGAAACTTTTTACTGAAAAGTAATTAAGCCAGAACATGATTGTTAAATTTTTGGAAATGGATTTTTTTCTGACTATATTATCCTTTAGTAAAGGGCTTTTAGGATGTCAAGTGATCAGACTATGGTTGCATTACTATTAGCCGAGGGTCATCCCTAACTATGGGCATTATAGGCTGAAAAAAAAGCCCTTTAGTAAAATAATTTTAGGAGTCTATCCCAAGTTAGCACAATTTATTTTCCATCAACATATATATAGATGTCAGACTATGGTTGCTTTACTAGCTAAGGGTTATCCCTGACTATGCATTATAGCTGAAAAAAATCCCTTTTGTAAAAAGCTTTTAGGATGTCATTCTCTAGTAAGCCCAATATATTTTCAATCAATATAATGTCAGACCATGGTTGCTTTACTATTAGCTGAGGGTCATCTCTAACTAGACATTACAGGGTGACAAAATTAAGTCCTTTAGTAAAATGGTTTTAGGTGTCATTCCTTAGTTAGCCCAATCTATTTTCCATCAATACATGAATATAAATGTCAGATTATGGTTGCTTTACTATTAGCTGAGGGTCATCCCTGACCAGGCAGTAAAGGGTGACAAAAGTCCTTTAGTAAAATACTTTTAGGATGTCATTCCTTAATTAGCCCAATATATTTTCAATCAATATAATGTCAGACCATGGTTGCTTTACTATTAGCTGAGGGTCATCCCTGACTAGACATTACAGAGTGACAAAATTAAGTCCTTTAGTAAAATGGTTTTAGGGTGTCATTCCTTAGTTAGTCAAATCTATTTTCAATCAATACATATATATAGATGTCAGACCATGGTTGCTTTACTATTAGCTGAGGGTCATCCCTGACCAGGCAGTATGGGTTTAAAAATGCCATCACAACAAAGCTTAATTCTTCATGTATGCGGCAATGCTGTTTTCTTACACGAAAAAGGAAATTCTATAATCGACCTTATAGTTTCTCCTACTAAAGTGCAATGCCCTCTGTAGTCATGCCCAGTAACTAAAACCTAACGACAGTCAGTCATAAATCATAAATCATAATCATGGTGAATGATATATACAATCAATCATGCATTGAAAACATCCTTTTTATAGTTACTGCATGAGTGTATGTCTACAGAGGGCGCTGCATTTACAAGAAGAAAACTATTAAGTTAAGCCCCTTTTCAGTTTTTTAAAAAAAAGACAAAGATTTATTTTTGAGCAAAAAAATGTAATGTTAGGCCCTATATCTATATAGGTCTATACTATTAAAATATAAAATTTAATTTACTAAATAAACAATTAAATATACGAGTATATATTTGAAAAGTTTTTCATTATCATGAATTGTATATAAAACCAACATTATACAAGGTTATTTTTATAGACATAATATTCCTTATCTCATAAAGGGCATTCCTCCCAAATAAAAACCTCTGCATTATTAATCAAAATTCCAATCAGTTTTTTTATATTCATTAATACTAAAATAAAAATAGAAAATAAGAGAGATTTTTAGATTGTGATATTTTCAGCCTATGCATTTTCTTTTTAATGGTTTGTCTTAAAGGCAAAACGATCATCATCAGTATAGAAAGCAATTAACATTCAGGGTGTGAAACAAAACAAAAATTATTGGGTGGAGTAAAAGCGAGCCAAAGTAGAAAAAAAAATATATCTAAAGGTACCATCAATATCGCAAAATATATTGGCACAAAACTCATAGATAGAAACCAAAATATGTTTAGGCCTAAGAGCTGACAATTGCTAATAAATCATGTTGTTTAACAGGGAGTGTGTACGAGTAGACTATAAATATAGTGGCATGTTGTTTATTATTTATTAGAAAGTTTTTTAAAATTTTCTACAAATGAATAAAATGCTTACAAATTTTCATTTTTATGGTGGCTCATGTAGGCAGTTCACTAAAGTTTCCCCATGAGCCACCGTTAAGATGTCAGTTTACGTACATTTTATTAATATTTTTGTTTATGCAATTTAGGGCCAATTGTACCAACCACATTTAAGTTTTAACCCTGGATTATTTTGATCATGTGACCGATTTGGCCCAATGAAAATTCAGGAAAGAAGAAAAAAACCTAAGCTTAACAGTGGGTTACAGTTAACCCTTGTTGGTACAATTGGCCCTTAGTAAACTATTAACTTTCAGTGCGATGGGTTTTTTATTTTACACAATAATTAAAAAAATATAAAGAAAAATAGATTTTTCTTAAAATCCTTTGGAATTTTAAAGGGAAACTCCCACTTTGAAAGAAGTGGATTGTAGGAGGAAGAGCATGAAAAATTATAAAATTCATGGAAATTGTAATTTGATTTGAGCCCTTTTTCTTAAAATCCCTTAGAATTTAAAGGGAAAGTCCCACTTTGAAAGAAGTGGATTGTAGGAGAAAGAGCATAAAAAATTATAAAATTCATCAAAATTGCAATTTGATTTGAACCCAACAATCATTAAATAAAATGTCCTGAATACATGGATTCTATTGAAAATGCAAAGCCCAAATAGGCGCCATTTTACTGACAATGTGTAGCGCCTTCTGCTGGATAGAAGGTATCGGCTCCCATGAAACACGTAGACACGCGTGCTCTAGAGGACGCCACCAACTTTCGGTATCAGCTATGGGAAAATGGCGTCCAACATGTATTTGGAAAATGTCGTTATATTTCTTCAATATGGAAACAATTTAAATATCCCTTGTTACAAAGTGGGACTTTCCCTTTAAATCCATTCATGTCTGATAAAATTACTGCATGGTAAAATGCACACAGGATACGTCAGGGAGAATGTAATCATGAAAAAATGTTGCCAAGCAATATGTTATACGTTAATTTACAGTAGTGAATTCAATTCAAATCAGTACCATACAGTCACCATGATGGTATAGGAGAGTATTAATTCACAAACAGGAGAAATGCTCTGAAAATACTAATGATGCACCCGGCAATTCTCATTTTTTTCCGAAGAGCCAAAATTTACAGCTTCAAACATTTCTCCCATCACTAACAGATGGCGCTAAAACATTCTGAGATTCTATGCGTCAGGGGATCCTGAGATCAGGCAATATGCTGCCCAGTTTTACACTAAAACTCACTGATTTATCATTAATGGTATATAAGTTTAATTAAAATATTACAATTATATTTCTACGTTTTGTTCTAATGCCTATAAGCATTAGTCATGAAGTGGGACTTCCCCTTTAAACATAATCGAAATCATGTACTAATAATATAGGCTATAGAGGTTTACAACTGTTTTACCCCCAATAGTTTATTTTTACTGACAAATGATTTATTTGAAATGTATAATTAAATACAGCTCCTATAAAGTGCTATTAATGTATATACAGTATGTGTGTATATAAAGCTGTTTTTTTATAGAATGACTATCTATTTATTGAAATTACAATTAATCAACTTTTGCAAGTTTTCATGTATAGTTGTTGCTCTCCAACTGAGACATTCATCACATTCACATAAACAGGAAATTTTCCGCTGTTTTTTCATTCCGTATCTCAATATTTAAAAACCAAAACCATGTTATTTGAAGGCATGCATGAATAAACGCATGAATTAATACATATTTTAGCATGCATGCATGTATGTATATAGGGTGTGGTCCATATACAAACTTTTTTAATTTAACTTTACTGCATGCAGAAGTTATGATAAAAGTTAACTGTGTATTTTGTTATGATGAGTATTTTTATGAAAAATAACAGCTTCAATTTCTAGTGAATTTTGTTTTTAAAAAAATAATTATATTTGGTTTAATATCTATTTAGTACAATTTTGTTTTGGAAAATATGAATATACCTCAAAATTTATGTTTACTCAGTTAATTTTTCATAAAATTTCTATCCTGCAGGTTGTCATTATAGATAATTCAAATTTTCCTTGCCTGACTTGCGCTAATGAATTTATTTTCGAGTTTTGCCTAATTTTTTGCCTGATATTTTAACTATTTTTGATTAACAATATTTTTAGCTTGATATTTTAGCAGTAAAGCGTATACCGTGCAAAACATTTACGAAATTACGCGATTTTGTTTAGATATCATTAATAAAAAGCAAATTTTCTCATGAAATTGTTGTTTTTTTCAAAAATAGGCAGTGTACGTTGCTTAACTTTCATTCAAAAAAATAGGTAAATAACCCCTAAATTCCCCAAAATTTCATTTAAAAATAGCAAATTTCCTGTAATTTCATTAAAAATGTTGTCAATTTTGTCTAAATTTTTTTAAAATACAGGGAAATTTTCTTAATTGTCTTGCAAAAATAGTCAGTGTTGCTTGATTTTCAATCAAATTTAGGTAAATTCGTATGAATTTCATTTAGAAATAGGCAAATTTTCTTAAATTTTATAAAAAACATTGGCAATTTTGTCTAAATTTCATTCAAAAATAGGCAAATTTCCTTGATAGTCTTGCAAAAATAGTCAGTGACTCAGTGTTATTTGATTTCCATTCAAAATTAGGTAAATTCGTGTGAATTTCATTTAAAAATTGGCAATTTTTGCCTGATTTTAATTCAAAAATAGGAAACTTTGCCCGATTTTCTTTCAAGATAAATTAGCCTGACCTTCATTGAAAAATTGGCAAATTTCTTTGACATGCATTCATTCAAAAATAGGTAAATGTTCTTGAATATTTTTCAAACTAGCAGAATTTCCCTGACTTACATTCAAATATTGGCCTAATTTTCATTCAAAAACAAGTAAATTTCCTTGAATTTCACAACAAATAGGCAATTTTGTCTGGTTCTCATTTAAAATAGGCAAATTTCACAGAAATACATCCATATAGCCAAATTTCCATGAAATTTATTTTAAAAAATTGGCAATTTTCCTTATTTGCATAGAATAACTTTGAGCTCAATAGAAATTCTCCTAAATCTAAGTTTAATACAGATCTCAATTAAAATCCAAAACAAACTCTGACCAGTCCTAATGTAAATACTATGTAAAAACTATATAAATTAATTGCAGTTAAAGCTAATAAAACTTCAATTTAAATTCCTACAAACTTTTCGTTTGAATATAATTGAATATAATGACACTGTGTGTGTGTGTTAAAGCATGTAAAATAAAGGAAGAATGTCAACAATTTGATGGATTATTTCCTACACAAAAAAATAGCAAGCTGTGTTGGAATTCCAATGATAATTACACTTGATTATTTTTTTCCTTTTTGAAAAATTCACATTTTCAAATTCATTGTTTCAAATCAAAATGTCGTATCAAAAAAAAGTTTCAAATCTTTTGAACTAACCAAATTCACTCTTAAGACTTGTCAGATGCAAAACTTCTCATTTAGTATATTTTGACCATTAGGATGTTGTTTCAAGCATGAAAAACAACCAGCTGATTATTGAAATTAGAAAAGCTTTGTCCAAATTCTAAAGAGCCACAAACAATAAACAACTCCAAGAATATTCAGACATTAGTCCAAACAAATTTCTGCAAATGACAAGCTGCATGTTTTCAACTGGGCATATTTCAAACATTTTTGAAAACTACCTAATGTTAGATAACAAATACAAATTTATGACAACAAATTGTTTGCAACAATTTGTCATTTTAAAAATCCCCCCAAAAAAACTAGAAATAGAAATGTATTTGTCATTATCATTAGTCTAGTAGAAAGCAAGAATTGCATTTGCTATAATTAGACTAACCTTAACTTTGGTCTTAATTTACACCTGGATGTCAAGATGGAAACTATTTTTGTTCCATTCGCCATCATTGTATAGGCGTGTTTGGCATTACAAAATCTTACAAGAAACTTGATTTAAACATTTGGCATTACAATGTGACTCACTCACCAGGATGCAGCGGTGTTCGGCATTAGAGAAATCTGATGAGAAATCTATTTGTCTAGATAGTCACTTCAGAGCTGCCTAACACTTCAGAAAGTAAAATGGCTGCACCCATAATACCCTGTACACACTAGAGCCACGAATCTAGCTAGATTCATGCATTTAATGTGTTCGATATAGATTTACCTGAA
>JAQIXP010001850.1:0-16818 GCA_034700285.1 Proteroiulus fuscus | reverse complement strand
ATTATGTCAATTTAATGCTGAGAAGATTTCCATAAAATACATCTACAATCACAATCATTTTCATGTAAGGGCAAGTCCATAAATGTCTTCTATAATCACTTTTTAAATTGTTTTTTACAATTTGCTACTGGGGGGCGTCCATAAAGGACATTATAATTATGTCAATTTAATGCTGAGAAGATTTCCATAAAATACATCTACAATCACAATCATTTTCATGTAAGGGCAAGTCATAAATGTCATCTATAATTACTTTTCAAATTGTTTTTGACAATTTGCTACTGGGGGCGTCCATAAAGGACATTATAATGATGACAATTTGATGCTGACGGGACGTTCATAAGAAGTATTATAATCAATACAATTTTTTATTAAGGGGAAGTCCATAAAGGTCATCAATAATCACTTGACAATTTGTTTCTCACTGGGGGAGGTCCATATAGGACAAAATGATAGCTCAATTTGATGCTGAGGGGACGTCCATAAAAGGCATCTATAATTACGACACTTTGTTAGTAAGGGGAAGTCCGGAAAGGACAATGATAAAGGTTTTAATACTGAGGGGACGTCCATAAAAGGTATTATACTCACAACAATTTGCTAATAAGGAAAGTCTATAAGGATCATCTATAATCACTCGCCAAAATGTTTTTCACTGGGGGATGTCCATAAACGACATTTTAATGAAAATTTGATTTTGAGAGGACATTCATAAAGACATATAAAGTCATTCGCTAAATTGTGTTTGACCGTTTGACGAGGGATCATCCAAAAAGGTATCTATACTCACGACAATTTGCTAGTGAGGGGACGTTCATAAAGGCTATTTATTATCATCCAGAAATTGTGATTAAAAATTGTACTGCTGAAGGGACGTCCATGAAGGACAGCTACTTTCACTTCCCAAATTATTTTTGACAGTTTGCTACTTAGGGGAGACGTCCTAAGGACTGCTATCATTCACTAATTTAACCACAAATTTCCATAAATGGGCAATGCATTGCGTGGTAAATGACGTTACTTGAAATTGGTCTATGGCTTCTGAATGCAGAATTTTAAGTCACCCTGTATATTCATTTTCATAAGAAGCTGCTATATTATTATCGGCATTAATTTTTGTGATCATCTTGGCGTGAATTATTTATTATGGTTAATTCACACGCCAATTGTTTTAATCATTATTTTAATGCGTTTATGAATTATTTCTGATAATAATCTGCATTTTTTTAAAAAAAAAAAAAAAAGGAAAATTTACTCTTGAAATGTTTTCACTTGTTGCATGTTGTTGTTGTTGTTGTTTTAGGCCTATTATTTTACGAATGTGGATTAGGTTGCATGCTTTTCATTAAGCAATATAACATGGGGCTAATTACTCAATTAGATAATTGTTGCTTAAGACCACTCAGCCATTGTAATTGGCCATTGTTTTTCAAATCCATTTTTCTTAGGGGGGGGCAGGGGGAGGGGGAAGGAGGGTTGGATTTAATTGCGCAATAATTATTGCATTGTGCATATATATAGCCTTGGTTCTAACAATGATCAGATCCCAATCAATCATTAAGATTGAGATTTCCCATGCATGAGGTGCATGGACACTAACTAATTATCCATGCATGGTCACCATCAGCTTGACAGTATATAATTTTGGTTAATATAATAATTACCAAGTTGTGGGAATTAATGCTAACAGCATCACTAACTAACCAGTGAGTTAGAGAGAGGAGGATAGAAATGATGATTTCTTGAGAAAAGATTGGTCAGCAATGGCATCCATTTTTCCAACCAAAAGCGCCACTAAGTGTACACTATATTACAAAATATAATATATAATATAATAATAATAATAATATATATAATAGCAGAGAATATCCACCATTTTACAATTTAAATTTTAAAATTGGAATTTTTTATATGTTTTTTAAATACATTTATTCTTTTATTTCTAGAGGCATTGCATAAACGAAAAGTAAAGCCAGAATTGAATGATTCCAATTGTGAACCTTTCTCTCATTATTAACAGATGGCGCTAACATTTCTGAGATTTTACCATTTAAATTATAAAAATTGGATTTTTTTTTCAGGGTTTTTAAATACATTTATTCTTTTATTTCTATATGCATTATTGCATAGAAAGAATAGTGAAGTCTGAATTGGATGGTTCCAGTTGTGAACCTTTCTCCCATTAGTAACAGATGGCGCTAAAATTTCTGAGATTTTATGATTTAAATTATAAAAATTGAATTTTTTAAAGGTTTTTTAAATCCATTTATTTGTATATTTCAATATTTATTGCATAGAATGAAAAGTGAAGCCAGAATTGAATGATTCCAGTTGTGAACCTTTCTCTCATTACTAACAGATGGCGCTAAAATTTCTGAGGTTTTACGATTAGGTTATTACTGAAATCGAGCAATAAGGCTAGCATTTCAAAAAAACCTCATGAATTGAGATTTCCGATAATTTTCAATCATAAATTTTTTAAAAAATACATGGTTGGCGTCATTTTAGCATATTATTTGTAATGTACTGGCGCCATCTGGTAGTTACTTTTGTAAATTAATTTAACCATTGAAAGTATCGTGTATGGCTCCACTTTTTCTCTATGGAATAGTCAGTCATATGTGTTGAATTCCTAAAATGGCTCACAAAATCAAATGGTTGTACCCAAGTCAATCACTAGATGGCGCTACCTATTTTTGTAAAATAAATGGATGCGTCTTTGAAAAGAAATTTTACCGAATATTTAGGATAAATATGTTTTTTGAAAAACCTTGATTTTGTGGAAAATTATTTTCACACAGGAAGTATCAAATTTTTTGCTTGCAATAGTAAAAGGCGCCATCTACAGATTAAGTTTAGCATAACCATTCGATTTTGTTGGCCATCTTAAGAATTCAGTACTCCAAAACTATCGCATAGAGAAAAAGTGAAGCCATACACGAACACCTTCATTACTTTCATTTACAAGAGTAACTACTAGATGGCACCAGTCATCTTTTAGTAATAGTAAAAAAAAAATGGCGCCGCCCATGTATGTAGGCTCTAATGATTATTTCTGAATTATAATAATCTGATTTAAAGGGACTGTTCCATCTTACCTCAAGCATTTTTTGCAAGGAAAAGGGGGAATAAATAAGAAGAACGTATATAAATTGAAATTTAATTTATAATTACCATTTAATAGTTATTAATTTTGTGGACAAAAATCGCGATGGTTGATAATAGCGGCCGCCATGTTGGAAGTCATGTTGTCAATCCCTCTAGTAATAAACTTATATGATGTACAAGATTTTGCATAACAGAGAATGCTCATAAGTATTCCATAGCGATAAAGTGAAGCCAGCTTTAACCCCCCCCCCCCTTTGCACGCAGCGCCATTCTGCCTGGGTGGGGGATTAATTATAAAAATGGCGCCTAGCATCTTTTATTTTTCGAAACATTTGAATTATGGTAGTTGAACTGCAATAAGAATGCATTACTTTATTATTACTAAGCTTAATTTAAAGATTCATTTGTCACAAATTGGAACTGTCCCTATTTTTATGTAAAACATGGGCAGCGCCATATTTGCCTGATCTCATACATTTAAGCGCCATCTGTTAGTAATGTGAGAAAGTACTTATGTCTTTTTATATTTTTTTTTTAAATTTAAATTACGGTATAGATGAACTCCAATTATTAATAAGATTGCCCTTTTATTATTAATAATCTTAATTTTAAGTTTCATTTGTCACAAAGTGGGACTGTCCCTTTAAGTATTCATTGCGATACCCTATTTTGAAATAACTCGTAACGATACATTTGTAAATGCATTCCACCAGAGAAATGAATTGTTTGACATTTATGCACTCTCGAGTCCTAAATCATGTTGTGTTCCCAATCGTTAATTTATATTTGTGTTCGAATTCGAAAAAGGAAAAAAATCGCAGCAGGGGGCGCTACGCGATGCATTATTTTGGCGTGAATTAGCGTTTGGGAATTTTTTTCTCTCTCTTTGGTTATTTACTGATAAGCGGTGAAAAAGCATAAATTTTGACAATGTAATTTAGTTAAAAGTTTATGATACGTTATGTATGGTTAAGCCTTACTATTGGGTGTGAGGGACCTTATATGCTTTTTGACCCACACACTCACTATCTGTTTTTAAGTGGTTTTAATATATTACGGCGTTAATCAGGAATTTGCGTGCAGTTTACAAACGTGACATAACACTGTAGTTAAAAAGTTGAACATGTCACGTATTAGTGGTAACCTACTTATTATTTATTAGTTTAATACTCATAACCAAAAGAGAGAAAAACTGGTTTTTACAGAAGATGAAATTATCCAAAAAATCCCCCCCAATGGGCAGGAAACCGTGTTTGCTATTTACCTTTTAACATAAAATGCTAATAAGAGAATTTATTGGAAAAATGCTGTCAGCAGGTGGCACCACAAGCCTAAAATATATTATTTTAAAAATTCAATGGGTAAATAGTTAGGCCTATTTGGAAATGGATTGTTTTTTTCTTAAATAATACGAGGTTAATAATACGAGTTAACGTACACAAATTGCCACCTAGTGGCAGGAATGGAAACTACGGACAATGCGGAAAGCCCATGGAATGCAGTAGAGAGCGCTGTTGCTAAGAAATTCACGAAAATTTCTGAAAATTCCTTGGTACATTTTATTTTATGGAGGAATTTTTTGAAATTACACGAAATTGCTTTCAAGTCCCACTCCAAATACTTGAATTGAAATGTAGAGGGCGCTTTTTCTTTCAGAAAGTTACCTGTTTTCTATCTGAAAGTAAACTTTATGATTGATATTTTTTTGTATTGGCTATACCCGAACCAAATTTTGCGAATTTTTTTTCAAAATATCTATATATTTTGGGTTTTTTTCCTAAAATGTAGAGCTATTTTAGGATTTAATTTTTTCAAAATGATGGCATTTTTTCCCTAATATAAAATATTTTTTTCACATAAATAGGAATGTTATTATTATTTTTTTAAAAAAAAAGAAGTTGTTTTTAAACATTTCCAATTTTCTATCTGAAAGTAAATTTTCTGATTGATATTTTTTTGCATTGGCTATACCCATACCAAAATATGGAGATATTGTGATATTTTTTTTTTTGCAAAATTTAGAAATATTTTATGAATTTTTCTCCAAAATGTAGAGATATTTTATGATTTATTTTTTTCAAAATGATGACATTCTTCCCAAATATAAAGGACTATTATAGGATTTTTTCACATAAATAGGAATATTATATATTATTATTATTTTTTTAAAAAATATACGAATATTATAGGGATGTTTATAGGAATTTTTTTTCTAAATATAGGCAATCTTTCCCAAAAATCTAGGAACATTATAAGATTTCTTTTTACCTTGTGTCATATGAATATTTTCCAAAAATGTATATAAATATTATAGGAACGTTTTTTTTTTCAAAAAACATATTGCACTATAGGTCCTATATTATAAACTTTTTTTCACTAAATAAATTTTGGAATAATGTAGACATTTTTCTCAAAAATGTTAAAGGAACTTTTTTATAAATATAATGAGATATTTTAGAAATATTAAAAAAAATTGTAATGAGATTTTGTTGGAATATTTGCCAAGCATATAGCTATTATAGGCAGTTTTTTCTAAAAACTATAAGAATATTAATAAGATTTCTTTTCACAAAAATTTAGGGATATGATATGAGTATTTTCAAAAAAAAATAATTAGTCACATTATAGGAATTTTTTTTTTTTTTTTTACAAAAATCGAGAAATATTGTAGAAACGTTTTCCAAATATTTGAATATTAATGCAATTTCTTTTACCAAATATGCCTTTATTCCCAAAATTTTAGTACTAAGTCCTAAAATTTTTTTTTCCTAAACGGTAATACCTGCAATATCGTTAATTCTCAGAAAATTTAGCGCCATCTGTTAGTCATGACATAAAGGTTTTAAATTTGAATCATTCAATTTGTCTTACTTTTTTTTACACATTTATTTGTCCTTTGAACTAAAAGCAAGGGACATCTGGCGGCGAGAAGTGGTATTATGTGATTTTTCCATTTTTTTTTCTTTCATTTACTTACTGTGCAGGGAGTCCACAAAATACTGGTGCTAAAACACATATTGGAGGCGTTTTAATGCACACAAAATGTCAGCAAAATAACCGTGAAATTCACACACAAAATTTAATGACTTAAAAGGAATTTTTCTTGGTACTTTTATTAACGAGTTATTGGTGGCGGCGGCGCATTGACTTAAAAAAGTGATGAAAAATTGGCCCTTCAAGTTTAGTAAAAATGTAAATCTTCTCTCTAATAATAACCATGGGCTTAAATTGGTTAGGCCCCCTGGAGGTGATGGGATGAACTTAAATCCTGTAATTTGTCTAGTTTTTAACCTCTAAAAAAAACTAACCTTCAAAAATGGTTTTCTTTTTTAATTTATGAGCAAATGTTTGTAATAGTGGGCTTGAAAATATACTCCATTTTGGTAAATAATATCCACCCATAAGTTGCACCTTTAAAAATTCCTAAATTTTCATTTATTTTACCAATTTTTCATGTATTTTTTCCAATTTGGCCTGTAGTTGGGTTGGCCTATGAAAATAAATAATTTTTCTGTCGAAAGTTTGGAAATACATGCATGAGGAAAAGGGCATGAATTTATTTTCCCATGAGAAAAAGAAATCTTTTTTAAAATCAACAGAAAGGCAGTCCAAAATAGAAAAATGCTTGGCAGTACTTTTTGGATGAACCTCGTGTTATTTGTATTGGGCAAAACATCATTCCTTGTCCAAGGTTAAAACATAAGACAGTACAGGGTTCCCACTTACCTGGGAAGTCAGGGAAATGGAAAATAATCAGGAAAAGTCAGGGAATTTGCAAAAACTAGTGGAAAGTCAGGGGATTTTGTAAAAACTAGTGGGAAAGTCAGGGAATTTGGCAAAAACTAGTGGAAAGTCAGGGAATTTTGCAAAAACTAGTGGAAAGTCAGGGAATTTTGCAATAACTAGTGGAAAGTCAGGAAATTTTGCAAAAGCTAGTGGAAAGTCAGGAAATTTTGCAAAAACTAGTGGAAATTCAGGAAATTTTGCAAAAACTAGTGGAAAGTCATGGAAAAGTCAGGGAATTTTGCAAAAACTAGTGGAAAGTCAGGAAATTTTGCAAAAACTAGTGGAAAGTCAGGGAATTTTGCAATAACTAGTGGAAAGTCAGGGAATTTGGCAAAACCTAGTGGAAAAGTCAAGGAATTTTGCAAAAATTAGTGGAAAGTCAGGGAATTTGGCAAAAACTAGTGGAAAGTCAGGGAATTTTTCAAAAACTAGTAGAAAGTCAGGGAATTTTGCAAAAACTAGTGGAAAGTCAGGAAATTTTGCAAAAACTAGTAGAAATTCAGGAAATTTTGCAAAAACTAGTGGAAATTCAGGAAATTTTGCAAAAACTAGTGGAAAGTCAGGAAATTTTGCAAAAACTAGTGGAAAGTCAGTTAATTTTGCAAAAACTAGTGGAAAGTCAGGAAATTTTGCAAAAACTAGTGGAAATTCAGGAAATTTTGCAAAAACTAGTGGAAAGTCAGGGAATTTTGCAAAAACTAGTGGGAAAGTCAGGGAATTTTGCAAAAACTAGTGGAAAGTCAGGGGATTTTGTAAAAACTAGTGGGAAAGTCAGGGAATTTGGCAAAAATTAGTGGAAAGTCAGGAAATTTTGCAAAAACTAGTGGAAATTCAGGAAATTTTGCAAAAACTAGTGGAAAGTCAGGGAATTTTGCAAAAACTAGTGGGAAAGTCAGGGAATTTTGCAAAAACTAGTGGAAAGTTAGGGAATTTTGCAAAAACTAGGGGAAAGTCAGGGAAAAGTCATGAAAATAACTGAACAAAAAGAAATTACAACGAAAGAAATCCAAAGAATGGTAGACTAATTGTGAAAAATGCTACTCCATTATGTATTTACATCCACATGCCAGTACTTATTGGATTTCCTAGATTTAATGTTTCTCCCCTTGTATTTCTTTTCCCCTGTTTTTGAATTTGGTCAGGGAAATTTTGAAAATTGGTCAAGGAAAGTCAGGAAATAGTCAGGGAAATCAACTGGTAAAAGTTAGTGGGAACCCTGTAGTACTTTTTGGATGTCTCTCGTGTAATTTTTATGAAGCAAATAATAATGAAATTACAGGGGTCAACAGAAATACAATCTCAAGTTCAATATTGGTCCAATTCTCCACCCCCTTTACTACTTCCCCTAATTTTCCCAATTTTTAGCCCTATAATAATAATGTCCACAATTTTGGATCTATTTGCATTGTATGAGCCTTATTACACGAACTAAACTCTATGATTATGTCCAGTGAATTCTGTTCTCTGTGGTAATTTGCATAAATTAATGGAAACCTTGATAACTTCCTTTTAATTTTCTTTTTTCTGGCAAAAGGGTTATTGAGTTCTTTTTGTTGTTGTTTATAATACTATTGAAATTGTCCATAATAAGCAATTAGTATCATTTGGCAGTCGAACTAAGTACACGTTATAGGAACCATTTTAAAAAACCCCAATTGATGATTTTTGGAAATGTCAATCATTTTCAAGTGAAAATCACTACGCGTAGCAGACAAATAAATTAGTTGTATACGAAATGAATGCATGATGGGAAGTATTTGGAGGAAAAAAATGATACCCATTTGCATATTTTGTAGAACTTCCCTGCGTGGTGAAAACATCAGTAGAAATTATTACAAAATGTCTAGTGATTTATACTGATGATTAGTGATCTACATTGATTTTGATGTCGCGAAATATTGATAGTGATTTTAATTTGCATATTTTTAGAACGTCCCTGCATGGTGAAAACAACAGTATAAATCATAAAAAAATGTCTAGTGATTTATACTGGTGACTACTGATCTACGTTGATCTACAGTGATCGAGTGATGTCATTAAATATTGCGAGTGTTTTTGGATTTGTATATTTATAGTACTTCCCTGCATAGTGGAAACATCAATAAAACAGTGATATATGAAAAGATCAAAGAAAATCATTAAGCAATTAAAAGTTATAGTGATTTACACTAATGATTAGTGATCTTAATTGACCCTGATGTCACGAAATGTTGATAGTGACTTATAGACTTGCATATTTATAGAACTTAATTCCCTGCATGGTGAAAAGATCAGTAAAAATCATTGCAAAAACTCTAGTGAGTTATGTTGATGATTAGTGATCTGAATTGGTCTATAGTCATGCCATTAAATATTGATAGTGATTTAGATTTGCATATTTATAGAACATCCTTGCATGATGAAAAAAATATAAGGAGAAGTCATTACAAAATTATTAGTGATTTATACTGGTCGGTAGTGTTTTGTACTGAGATACAAGTTTTTATCTGTATAACTGGTATTTTTAGTGATTTTAGTGATATTCATATATCATTAGACCTGTGGATTTTATATATAGGCACTACCCTGATGACAAGAGCAGTATATAGATCACTGTAGCTGATAGAACAATTCTATATAGTGATTTTTAAAGTTTGTTTTGTCTATACTGGTGTCATCACTTATATCCGTGTAGATCACCCTATCTAATGATCTTCACTGATTTCATTAGTTCAAAAAACACTAGAAGTTCCTAATTATTATTTCATTAGTAAAACTGATAGTTTTAGTGATATAACACTAAGCAACATTTAGCATAGTGATATACATAGGGATATACATGCAGGTCTTTGGAATTTATAGTGACCATAGTGACAGTGTAGATCACTATAACTGAAATCACTACTGTTGTCATTATAAATCGCTATATAGTATGCTTTATCACTGATAGTGATCTTCACATATCACTGATAGTAATCTTAACATCGATGGCTTAATTCAGAAGTAGCGAATGCGCCAATTTTTTCAAAAATGGGATAGGTGAACCATTGTGATCGAGTAAGTGTCCCTAATTAACCTAAAGTTACAAAAATTGATTTAACCAATAATTGTTAAATTTACAGAAGTGAACAGTATAACGAATATTCATCAAGGTATCATTTCTAAAAGTTACAAGTAGCGAATGGTACCATTCGTTAGTTTACTTTTTAAAAATTGCTCATGACATGGATTTTTATAACACTGTACAAGTAACATTCGCTACTTTTTTCGCATTTACTTTATTCAAAAGACAAACTAATGGATGTGCACATTCGCTACTTTACACTTCATTTATTTTGCTTTTCTGTAAATTTAATCAAAGTCAAACTAACGAATGTGCATTTTCAAGTCTTTTATTTATCAAATTACTTAATTAATTTACTAATTTAATTATTTAACAAAAATTAGCACATTTCCTATAAAATATATATTTTGTTTCATGCATCTGTTCACCAAATTTCAGCATTTTAACATTGTTTATTTCCAAATAATACATTTTTTCCATAAAAACGCTATTATCTCAAAAGCAACTTTTGGCTTATTCGCTACCTGTGAATTAAGCCATCGACACATCACTATTGTAATGAGAGACATTTTCGTGTCTAATACTATAGATTTAGGCAATATCTATGGAATCAATATAACGTATATGAAATACCAAGTATACACATATAGTTTCTTTGCTGGCCGCTAGGCGAAAAATGAACAAAGTTAGTCAGACTTTTTTAAAACAAAATAAAATAAATTTACTTTCTTCAGTTTTTGCAAAGGGCCATGCTTTTCTTATTGTTTGTTTGTGTGTTGAAATGCATTCTCTTGTGCGAAACTGATAGCCTGCACTAAATTACCTTTAAGGGGGAAGGGGGGGGGGCAGGGGGATGGGGGGACTGTTTTAGTCCCCTTATAAGGAGATCCTCTTATTATATATTTATTCGACCTTTTAGGTGAATCCTAATAAATTTATTGTTGCAAATGAGTTAAAATCCACCTGCGGGGGTTTTTCCCTCCTAGCAGAAAAAAAAGATGGCGAATCGGATAAGGGAATAAAAAATTGTTTCGGATGAAATAAAAAATTATACGTGGGGAACATAATTCTCATGCTGTATCAAAGATTCTAATCGCCATTTTTTATTATGATTATTATTAACGACTTTAATACGAAATTCAAGTCCAACAACAAAAATTGCAATAGACACCGCCATTTTGTTTTTTACGTGTTTCGAAAATTCTCGGGTTATTTATTTTTGGAAATTTGCTGAAAATTCAAGTTGGCTTCAGAAATTTTGACGCCATTTTGTTTTTTGCTTGTTTTAAAACTTTCCTGGTTATTTATTTTCTGAAATTTTTACAGAATCATTCCACTTGGCTTCAGAAATGTTGACGCCATTTTGTTTTTTAGTTGTTTCGAAACTTCTCTGGTTATTAATTTTTTTAAATTTACAGAAACATTCCAGTTGGCTTCAGAAATTTTGTCGCCATTTTGTTTTTTTATTTCGAAAATACTCTGGTTAATTATTTTGGGAAATTTATGGAAAAATCTCAGTTGATTGCAGAAATTTTGACGCCATTTTGTTTTTTGCTTGTTTCGAAAATTAGCTGATTATTTTTATTTGCGAAAATTTGAGAGTGGTTTTGAAAGTTCTCTTGTTTTTTTTTATTTTTTTTAACTATTCAAGGGTAGTTTTGAAAATTCTCTGGTTATTTAAGTTTCAGAAATTTACAGAAATGTCCCAGTTGGCTGTGGAAATGTTGACGCCATTTTGTTTTTTAGTTGTTTGGAAAATTCTCTGGTTATTTATTTTTGGAAATTTGCAGAAAAATTCCAGTTGGTTGCAGAAATTTTGACGCCATTTTGTTTTCTACTTATTTCAAAAATTCCCTGGTTATTTTTTGGAAATTTACAGAAACATTCCATTTGGTTGCAGAAAGTTTGACGTCATTTTTGTTTTTGCTTATTTTGAAAATTCTCTGGTTATTTATTTTCTGAAATTTACAGAATCATTCCAGTTGGCTACAGAAATGTTGATGCCATTTTGTTTTTAACTTATTTTAAAAATCCTCTGGTTATTTTTGGAAATTTACAGAATCATTCCAGTTGGCTGCAGAAATTTTGACGCCATTTTGTTTTTTAAGTGTTTCGAAAATTCGCTAGTTATAATTTTTGGAAATTTACATTAAAATTCCTTTTAGCTTCAGAAATTTTGACGCCATTTTGTTTTATACGTATTTCAAAAATTCTCTGGTTATTTTTTGGAAATTTACAGAAACATTCCAGTTGGCGGCAGAAATTTTGACGCCATTTTTTCGAAAATGTTCTGGTTATTTATTTTTGGTAATTAACAGAAAAATTCCATTGGCTACAGAAATTTTGATGCCATTTTGTTTTCTACTTATTTTGAAAATCCTCTTAAGTATTTTTAGAAATTTACATAATCATTCCAGTTGGCTGCAGAAGTTTTGACGCCATTTTTTTTTTTAAGTGTTTCAAAAATTTGCTAGTTATAATTTTTGTAAATTTACATTAAAATTCCTTTTAGCTTTAGAAATTTTGACGCCATTTTGTTTTATACGTATTTCAAAAATTCTCTGGTTATTTTTTGGAAATTTACAGAAACATTCCAGTTGGCTGCAGAAATGTTGACGCCATTTTGTTTTTTAGTTGTTTGGAAATTCTCTGGTTACTTATTTTTTGGAAATTTACATAAAAATTTCAGTTGGCTGCAGAAGTTTTGGCGCCATTTTGTTTTTACTTGTTTCGAAAATTCTCAGGTTACTAATTTTTGGAAATTTACAGAAACATTCCAGTTGACTGCAAACATTTTGACGCCATTTGTTTCGAAAATGTTCTGGTTATTTATTTTCCGTAATTTACGAAGAACTTCCATTGGCTGAAGAAATTTTGACGCCATTTTGTTTTCTACTTATTTCAAAAATTCTCTGGTTATTTTTTGGAAATTTACAGAATCATTCCAGTTGGATTCAGAAATTTCAAAGCCATTTTGTTTTTTATATTTCAAAAATTCTTAGGTTAATTTTTTTTGCGAAAATTTGGGGGTGAGCTAGGGGCCTTCATTATGATTACTGTTTTTGTTCAAATGCAATTGGCCATTTTGAAAATATTTTTCATCCAATTGTAGTTTATCTTATTATTACCATAATCAAGGCTATAATCTTATATAATTAAATTGAATTACAGGAAATGAGCTCAAGATATCAGTAGAACCAATGACCAAACTGACCAATCGAATGCAATTCATTTATTTTTTATTTCCAAATTAAGCTTTTTTATGTCCGTTAATTCCTGTGAGAAATATAACTAATCTGATTTGATTCAAGGCTAAGCCTAAGCTGAGGAATTTTTTTTTGAATAATTTGCGATGTAATTAAAGGGGGAAGTCACACTTCATGACAACTGCTTTTTAAATGCTAGGCATTAGTGCAAAACGTAGAAATAAAATTATCATATTATAATTAAACTTACCATTAATGAGAAAGCTCAATTTTTGTGGAAAACATATTGCCTGATCTCAGGAATACTTGAATCGAAAAATCTCAGAAACTTTAGCGCCATCTGTTAGTAATGGGAGAAAGGTTCATCATTGGAATCTTCTTTTTGGCTTCACTTTGCTTCTATGCAATAATTCATAGAAAAAAAATAGAGTAAATTTATGTAAAATACAAATAATATTTAAAAAAAAAAAAAAATTTTAAATTTTAATGTGGCGGAAATTTTCTGAGATTTTTTAGTATAGTCTACACTTGAGATCCATTCGTATAAGTTGCATAGAAAATTTTGGTATAATTTTTAAGAAATAATTTTTTTGTTAAAATTTACAAAAATTGAGATGAAATTATTTCTAGAAATAGTTTTTAAATATTTTGCGTAATTATGCAATGATTTAAATTGTAATTGTGCAGGCTTACTTGAAAACAAAATGTATTTCATTTGCAAAATTGCATTTCTGAGTGAAATATATTTTCAAATGCATTTTAAAATACATATTTTAGAAATACTTTTTAAAATGCATGTATTCATTGTATGTATTCGTGTATTCATGTAAAGTAGGCTACTTATTTTAGAAATGCATTTGAAAATACATATTTTAATAATGAAATTAAATTTATATTTTAGAAATGCATTTTAAAATACATATTTTCAAATTCCTTTAAAATACATATTTTCAAATTTCTTTTAAGATCGGTACATATTTTGAAATGCATTTTAAAATAAATATTTTAGAAATGCATTTTGAAATACATACGAATTTTAGAAATTCATTTTAAAATACTTATTTTAAAAATGGATGTTAAAATACATTTTCAAATTCCTTTTAAATACATCTTTTAGAAATGAATTTTAAAATACATTTTCAAATTCATATTAGAATACATATTTTCAAATGCATTTTAAAATACATTATTTTTTAGAAATGAATTTTAAAATACATATTTTAGAAATGCATTTTGAAATACATATGGATTTTAGAAATTCATTTTAAAATACTTATTTTAAAAATTCATTTTAAAATACTTATTTTAAAAATGGATTTTAAAATACATTTTCAAATTCCTTTTAAAATACATCGTTTAGAAATGAATTTTAAAATACATTTACAAATTCATTTTAAAATACATATTTTCAAATGCATTTTAAAATACATATCTTTAGAAATGCATTTTGCAGTCTGTTGTGAAACTCATGTCTTAAATAAATACATAATGAAATGAAATTTATTAAAAAATATGTTTGGTTTATTTTGAAATATATTTTAATTTCATATGATCAAAGTATGTTTTACAATGCATTTTGTTATTTATCTATTTATTTTTGTCAGAAACAACCGAATTTCAAACCATAGCATATGGTTTAGGCAAAATTTCTAAATCAATTTTTATGGCAAAATTTTATAATTTATAGTTTTTATTTTTTAATGAAAACTAAAATAAACACATAAATCTGAAGTTTTATTAGCACAGTATCATGCAACCTGTCTAAATTTAAACATCATTTTAGGAAGAGTTTTAGGGAAAACGTAATTAGATGGTAATTAGTATTCTACGTAGGCTTAATTAGGCCACTCTTTAGTTGATTTGTGGTATGGGTGGGTCAAACCTATTACTTAAACTAGAGAATCTATTTTCCTTTTTTCATTATAAATGTTTATGGGAAAAAATGATTTAGCTACGGTGGCGCCCCCAGACAGATTAATAAACGTAAAACTTATAAACTGCTCAACAAATAATTATCTCAGACGATGTAAAATCACGATTAGTTAGTTAATTTACGATGTACAGGTTCTCTAGTTTACCTTATATAACTAATCACAACTGGCTTGTTTCAATGTTCTCAGCACGTAAATTACGAGCTAGATTACTTGATGGATAAATTTCACACCAGAGGGCTTCCTGATTTTGAAACTAGATAAATGGGAAAATAACGTTTAATAAGGAACACTTGAAAAGTTTCTCGTTGTTTTTAAAAAAAAAATTTTTAAGGGTTTTTTGGGGGGCAGTTTATAAATCGAAAATCCTCTTTTCAACGCAGGAATTATGGGTATCATCTAACCTCTAACCATGAAATTTTTCTAATATTTTTGGGCCTAAACATAAATCCATAAAAGCTAATTCATTTTTCTCATAAATTGGTATTAAGGCGAAAATTAGGTATTGATTTTGTGACTAGTTAACATTTCGAAATGCTAAAGGGTGCATTACAGGTCTCCGTACATGTTTAACATGTAAACCATGCAGTGTGATCAAACACAAATACTGTCTATTTGTCCCTACCTTTTGTGGGTTCTCTACTGGTAACTCCATCTGGCAGCATTGGCATATCGTTTTATTTATTTCAAGTCTCTTTTTAAAATACAAAAAGATGAAATCATTTTGTTAAAAGATAGCAGCGTGACCAAACACATACTATCTGTTTTTCCCTATCTACTGTGGGTGGTTACTTCTTATATCTGGCAGCATTGGGATTTCGTTTTATTTATTTCAAGTCATTTAAAAATGCAAAAATATTAAATTATTTCGTTTATAGAGAGCAGTGTGACCAAACACATCAAATACTGCCTATTTGTCCCTATCTTTTGTGGGTTTCTGCTAGGTACCTCCTTATATCTGGCAGCATTGGAATATCGTTTTATTTATTTCAAGTCTCATTTAAAAATTCAAACAAATTAAATAATTCGTTAAAATTAGAGCAGTGGGACCATGCAAACACATACTACCTGTTTGTTCCTATCTTTTGATGGTTTTCTTGTTGGTTAGGTACACCTTATGTCTGGCAGCATTGGGATTTCGTTTTATTTATTTCAAGTCTCATTTAAAAATGCTAAAACATTAAATTATTTTGTGAAAAGAGAGCAGTGTGACCAAACACAGATACTGCCTATTTGTCCCTATCTTTTGTGGGTTTCTGCTAGGTACTCCTTATATCTGGCAGCATTGGGATTTCGTTTAATTTATCTCAAGTGTCATTTAAAAATGCAAAAAGATATTAAATTATTTTGTTAAAAGAAAGCAGTGTGACCAAACACAAATACTGCCTATTTGTCCCTATCTTTTGTGGGTTTCTGCTAGGTACTCCTTATATCTGGCAGCATTTGGATTTCGTTTAATATATCTCAAGTGTCATTTAAAAATGCAAAAATATTAAATTATTTTGTTAAAAGAGAGCAGTGTGACCAAACACAAATACTGCCTATTTGTTCCTATCTTTTGTGGGTTTCTGCTAGGTACTCCTTATATCTGGCAGCATTGGGATTTCGTTTAATATATCTCAAGTGTCATTTAAAAATGCAAAAATATTAAATTATTTTGTTAAAAGAGCAGTGTGACCAAACACAAATACTGCCTATTTGTCCCTATCTTTTGTGGGTTTCTGCTAGGTACTCCTTATATCTG
>JAQIXP010001849.1:0-16824 GCA_034700285.1 Proteroiulus fuscus | reverse complement strand
GAACACATTTCTTATAAGAAATTTGTAATGGCGGGCATGACTACTTCCGTTTTAGTGACGTCATACTGTATTGCCGAGGGTTGAAAGCAAATTTTTCTTAAGATTTTTGATTTGCCGAAGACGCCTCATGTACCGCATAAGAAACAGCATGTAGAGTCTAATTTTAACAGAAGGCCAAAATTACGTGGTTTTGTGACTAAAGTCCAAACTAAGCTAGGGACTTGGGTTATGAAACCAAGACTCTTACATTCTGTTGATACTGTAATCCCCAGGCAACATAATATATACAGGGAAGTGTAGAAGTCTGTCAATAGCAAAGATTTTGAAATCACTGGTTTTATAAAAAAAAAAAAAAAATTAAAGTGAAATTGCAAATAAGGTATGGGAATTTCAATGATACCAATAGCCATGACCTCTAATAATGTTATCATAGTCATTCACATGCTATCTTTTTATTTATAAATCATACACCAACAACTTGTAGGTAATGGTGGGAAATGGCTAATAAAAAGAAATGGAATGGAGAGTGGCCAAAAATCAGTTTTCATGTTCAAAAACAAATGTGTTATATAGGAAGGAACACAGGGAAAGCTCATCAATAAACCAAGTTAATTAGCATCTACAAACACAAATAGGATAAGGTATTGTAAATTATTTGTTTTATATTCCTAACTGGAGGCATTTATTGCCTAATTTTTGTGTAAATTCTAAAACAGTTTATAAAATCAAATATCTTTTATAATTGAGCACAGTTTTCTGTGTTGGAGAAGCAAAATACTTATGAAAAACACGTTTAATAAATATTATCATAAAATGCCTTTTTGTTGATTCTGATTATCCATGTTTGCTGCTGGATGTCCTTCCCTCTATCACCGAGAAAACATGCTCAATTATAAAATAATTTGATTTTACAAACTGTTATAGAATTTACACAAAAATTGAGCAATTGATGCTTCCTCTTCGGAATGTAAAACAAAATTTACAATGCCTTATCGTACTTGTGTTTGAAAATTAACTTGGTTTATTGCTGAGCTGTTCCTGTGTTCTTTCCTGTATAACACTTTTGTTTTTAGAAATAAAAACTTAAGATTTGGCTAATTTCTGATTTGCATACATTCAGGCCCGGACTGGCCTATGGGGCGAAGGGGCGATCCCCTCTGGGGCCAACTGGGTTAGGGGGCCAACTGGGTTAGGAAGCCAACTGGGTTAGGCGGCCAACTGGGTTAGGCGGCCAACTGGGTTAGGGAGGCCAACTTTGACCAATTAATCGTAACTTTATCATCTGCATTCATATGATATTGTAGAATCTACAAACTCACAGTTGCGTAAAAGCAAGGGGGCCAGTCTTTAATACTCATATATTTTTTGAAAAAATTGCTAGAAATTTCTATATTTTTGAAAAAAATTGCTAGAAATTTCTGCATTTTTGAAAAAGTCATATATTTTGGGGAAATAATTCTATTAATATTACTAAATGTAAGGTTAAATTACTATCATATGGTTTTACAATATTATTGGTAAAAAGAAAATGGTCACATGAAGGGGAAAAATGTCCCCTTTTTTGTGAAACACCCACCTTCTTTCGAAGCAGACTGGAAATATGGGGTCCCTGCAATTACTTGGAAATCATTTCATGTTATAGCCAGGGCCTCACAACCCCCAAAATATTTCTAATTCATAGGCTAATAGATAACTGGCAAAATAGTCACTTTTGCTGAATTTTAGCTTATTTTTGAGGTTATTTGAGCAAAAAAAGTCGCCTGCGAAGCTATTTTTTGTCAATTTATTCAATTATGAACAAAATCTTTCAAATTTTGACCTGCGGCCAAAAAATTTGAAATTATATTTTTGGGTCTGCTTCACCCTCCCTCCATCCTTTCCCTGCAAAAAGTTAAAATGACGTTGCTGCTCCGAGGCCAAAACTGGTCCTAGCCCCTGGGGCCAACCACTAGCCAGTCCAGCCCTGGCAGGCAGGGCAAGTAAGCAGAGTTAGTGAGCAAAGTAAGCAGAACAAGCTAGCAGATTGAATGAGCTGATACAATTAGTTGAGTGAGCTTAGTGAGCAGAATGAGTAAGTGAGCAAAACGAGCAAGCAAGCAAGTAAAATGAGAAACAAAGCACATAAGCAGAATGAGCAACTGAGTTAGAAAGTAGAACAGTGAACCAATGAGCAACAGTAAATTAGTGAGCAATACAGTGGACCTCTGTAAATGTTCAATGTAAAACTGCAAAAAGCAACCATTTCGTTTTCTATTTAACCAGGTTTAACATGCTATCTGCCCAATTTTGGCCAGTTACTTTATCTTTAGAATAACTGCAATTTTAACCATATATATAAGCACTAACCGGCATTCATACAATCGAATTTGATTTAACTGTCAGTGGAATTCAACTAAACTTTAAATAAACTCCAAGTATCTTCCAGGTTAAACTTTAACCGGTGGTCACACAAACTGCCCTAAGAGCCAGTTGCACCAACAACAATTAAGTCTTAACCTTTTAATTGTTATTATCATCATGTGGCTGATTTTGGCCAATGAAAATTCATGAATGCAAAGAAAACTTAAGAATAACAGTGGAATAATGGAAACTCTTGTTGGTGCAACTGGCTCTTAATGCATTTTCTACTACAAACATTAGTTAAATAAAAATAATAAACTAATCACTAAAGTGACTAGACAACAATTTTTAAAATACTTCATAATGTAATGAATTTAATATTATTTTCTAAAAAATTAATTATAAATTTTGTATAATTTAGAGTCTTGGGTAACATTCCACCTTGATTATATATTTATACATTAAAATTATTTTTTATAAGTTAAACAAACTAAACCTATTATTATTAATAATAACTGAAATCAACCTTGCATCAGGCCAAATAATTTTTAAATATATCTGCAAATGGATTAGCCAACTCCATAGCGAATTAAAATTTCATCTAAATTGTCTATATTATTAATTTTTGCAGAAGTACTCGCAATTGGAAGCAATGGAAAAGTCATGCTCCACTCCATCTGGATCTAATGGGAAAAAAGTTGAAGAGGTAAGTTTTACCCTAATTTTGTTTAAAATAGTTTAATAGTTTATATGAAAATCAATATACTCTATAAAAGTATTTGCAAATAATTTGTTAGGGTTTGTATACAGTAGACTAACATTTAATCATTACCAGCATAGAATATAGTATTGTAAATACATTTCAAATAAGATATAGTAAAAAAAATTGATATTTAATAATTATGCATAGGCAGCAACTCTCTGGGAGCCTTGTGTAACAATGCACCTAGAGTAGAAGTTCGGTAAGTGCCTGGCACCCAAAAGAATTCATACCTTGAATTCCATTTTTCAAGCATTAATTTCCTAATAAATTTAAATAATCATCCAATCATTATAAAATTAAAAAATTAAACAAAAAACTAACCTTATAGGCATGATTACATGGCATTTACAATTTCTTTTGTAAATCCTACATAGGGAGGGTATGTTTATGGCCAATCCCAACTAATATATGACAAAGTGGGGCATGATAAACATTAGTATTTTTGATTACATCATTGTTGTAATTTGTAGGGTCTCTAAAGCACTGGTGATGGGGTACTGGGACTCAACCAAAGGCCATTGGCAGATATAGGTTTTTTGAACAGGGGGTACTGCAGGCCAGTGGGCGCCCTATGATCCCAGCCAGGGTCACTTTCTACCCACCTGATTTCACAATTTGGCGCCCCCTTAAGTAATTGAATAAGGGGTACAGCTGTACCCCCTGTACCCCCGTTGGAGCCACCAGTGCCACTGGCCTCTACATACATATTTAGCATGTATATCTCACCTTTCGTCAGCTTTACAAATGTTTGTCACAATTTTAAACATAGATTTTAATCATGGCTAAACTAAAATTGTTTGTTTCAAAAACTATTCTTTCAACTTGTTTTTACATTATTTAGGATTAATTATTATTCATCCTACCAATCAATGAAAAAAATGAAATATAAACTTTAAAAACAATTTTTGATTTTAAAATTTATTTATCATATTTTTTCAATTAATTACTTAGTGCAGTTCCTGTACAAAGTAGGCTACCAGTTAAATTATTATTAATAATGTCATTTCATATTTCCTTATTTAAATTAAAAGTTAAAGCCAAGTGTTGTAATACACGGTGACAATTAACATAAATTAAAATTCTTACAATTGTATGATTATATATTACTTGTGTGATAACCAGTACTTGAAACAAATTGTTATACATAATATCTAAATGAAATATCACCTAATATATTTTGTAAGGGAAGTCAAATGCAAAAATATGTTTTTCGGTTTAATAAGTTTTTTTTCTTTAACAAAAATGATTTCTTTTATTATTTTATACATAAAAGCAATTATAATGTAAACCATCTTGTAATGTGCATTTAGGTAAAGCCTTAATAGATATTATCTCAATTAATTTATTAATGGAAATAAATTATTGGAACTCTTTTAATCAAAATTAGTACAATATTTCGGTTGATGCTTAAGGAGTGTTATAAATTCCTTAGAAATTAATTCTGATGCAATTTTTAAAATTAATTTTTTGTTGGTGGGGGGGGGGGGGTGAAGGAATAGAGGGAGAATGCCATCTAAAAATATTGCTACAAATTTGACCTGCAAGTGAAAATTTTAAAGAATTTTTGTACATTGCTGCAAAAAAGTACAAAAAATTACCAATACTTTCCCAACTTCTTTCACTTTCATCAATACACCAGTACACTTATTTTGCCATTTTATTTAGTATGATTATGAAAATTTGGGGGAGGGAGGGTGAGGGGGAAGAATCGTCAAAATCTTAGTAGTTTCCAGCTCCAAATCCCTCCCCCATTAGTAAATCCTGGCTGCATCCTAGAATTACGGGTTACCCATAAGTGTAGAAGAAAAAGTGGTTCAAGGAATGCTTCATCTTGGAAAATCATCGAGTGCAGAACTTTTGCATTTTTGCATTTGGTTTAGTAATCTATAATGGAGTTAAGAACCACTTGTAAACTGGTTAACTACAGCTTATGACCAGGTAACAACGTCTAAATATGCCTATTCGTAAATGAGGTCTTCTTGAAACGCAGAATTTATTTGAAAGTGAGTTGACTTGTTCGAGCATGCAGGTTGAGTGGTAACACACAGAGAAACATGCGCGATAGCTGTGTGAAAAGCATGGGTAAAAAGCTTGGTTTAAGTGGCTATTGAATTTCCCATCTACGAACTTTTGTATTTTTATACTACTAAAACCAAAAATATTTTGGGGCCTGAAAAACGTTTTTTCCACCCTACACCTCATTCTTAATCCCAAAAAATCTGCATTAAATTTGTATGAGTCAATCTCAAGATCTCAGTATCATTCACACCAGCTCGACTCAGTCCGATTATTATAAATTGTATATATTATATATAAATAATGCAATTAATTTAAGTATTTTATTAAAGGGCACATTTCTCAATTGGATGTCAATCTTAAAAAACTTCTTATTACTTAGATACTATTCGTAAGACTTAAATTATTATTACAATATGTTGATTTTTTTAAACACTGTTTAGTTTTTACAAAACAATATATTAAAATTTAGATATATAGTGTATATATTATTTATATATATATAATGTATATCTATTATAATATATATATATATATATATATATATACATAATATACATATATATAATAGCTATATAAAATATAGATATATAGATTATAGTTTAATAAAATAGTTATTTAAGTAAGTTTATAATAATGAAATTAATCCTGGTTTTTACAAGAATTTTTAAAAGTTCATTTATAAACTAATATATTTTTAAAGAAATAACTTAAAAAATGCTAGTCGTATTATACAATTTATGTTAAAAAAATCAAATTTTCACCTGAACTGATATAGTAACACTCGTTACTTATAACCAAGTGGATCCCGTAAATCACTGCTTAATATTTTTGAAATTCCCCCAACTACTTTGTTATCAGGAAAAACAAACAAAAAAAATAGTCATATTTTAAGATATGGACTAGGTTGATGTTTAAAAATTTTTTGGTAAAATTAATGCAATGCCTGTCTTGTCAGAAATATAAACTCTGGCTTGTGAAAAAATTTAAAAAATCATTACCACTTAATTAATGTTAAAATGTTTTGACACTTATAGGAGGATAATGCTCACCTAGCAGCATGCCTAATGGAAAACATTGAAAAAGTAAGAAGGCAGAATCTGTACTAATATTAATAATAATGAACTTTCATTCATATAATAAAATTATTAATTTTTATAGATGTGTCCAGAGATTGCAGCTGTAATCTGATGTCATTGATTTATGCCACAAATAATTATTTTAATTTAAAAATTATTTTGAAGATATATATGTAGAGTTGTATGGACATAAATTTGTAAATGTACCATGCATTAAACATAGACAGAGAATATTAAAACTAGTATGCTATACATAATTTCTTATTTATTGACTTAGTTCCTCTTACTCTAAACTTTAATGATTTAATTCTTATAAATATCATTTAATTTTTTTCCAGCTAGAAAATATGCTCATCTTGGACTGCAGCTTTTGTATAAGCTAATAAATAAATTATTTAGTATATTATATTTAATGAATGATTATGTTTATGTAATCATTCATTAATCACCACAACATGGATAATACTACCAGCAAATATATAGCATTTTACCATGCAACCAGTTATATTATTTTTAACCCCTATGCTTTTCTTAATACTTTCTTGAACATGCATGGTCTATTAGAAAAACCATTTTCTAAAGTAGTGCTAATTCCATCTTTAAAACGTCAACTGTAAATATCAAATTAAATACTGTATCCCATTCCTTTTCTTGTAAGTGCTTTGAAGATAACTGATTGATGTATTTGTTGTCAAATCTGCATTAAATTGGAGCATTTCAATATTATTTAAAGAACTATCTAATCATTATAGCTTCCATCAAAAAACAACAAGTCCTAATATTCTTTCAATATTGTATATGATGTACAAATATGGAGATTGGCAGGTGAGTGCTTTAAAGGGAAAGCTTAATTCTTAGTTTGGTGCCTAGATGTTGATTTTTTTGAAATGTTCTACATCTTTTTAAATGTTATGAATTTTTTTTTGCAAATTTGTTGCTACAAGTTTTGCTTTGTATTTTATATTATTAACTTTGTTGGTGACTGCTATAAAAGAAACTTTAAATCTTCCTGGGATTATTATCTGTTATGGATGATGGAGAAATGAATGACTTTCTGGGAAGAATGGTTGATGGTAGGGTGGCCATCCGAGATGGATGACTCCTCAGGCAGTATGGTAAACGGAAGGGTTGCAGCCCAATTTTGGATAGGTAAAAGGATGACTCCTCAAGCTAAATGATAGACGACATGACACGAAAAGGAGGCCACTAGAGATGAATGGGAAATTATATGACTTCCTAAAAAAAATGGTGGAGAAAAGGGTGTCAGCTTGAGATGAATGGGAAAATGGATAACTCCCTGGGCAGAATAGTGGATGAAAGGGTGGCCACCTGAGATGGATAGGGAGATGGATGACTCCTTAGGCAAAACATTAGACAGAAGAGTGGCCGCCCAAAATAAATTGGGAGATGGATGACTCCCTGGGCGGAACAGTGGACGGAAGGGTGGCCGTCCTAGATGGATTGGAAGATAGATGACTAATTGGGCAAAATGGTTAACAAAAAGTAACCATCCGTACACCCTACATTTATGGAGAGATGGATGACTCCCTGGACCGAAATGTAAGCAGAAAGGGTGGCTGCCCGAGATGGATAGGAAGATAGATGACTAATTGGGCAGAATGGTGGACAGAAGGGTAACCACCTTACATATATAGGAAGATAAATGACTCCCTGGTAGACCTGTAAATGAAAGGGTGGTTGCCTGAGATGGACGTATATGTAGATGGTATTTTAGGCAGAATGGTAAATGGAAGGTTGACCACCAAAAATGGATAAGGAATTACATAAGCAAACTATTTTATTTAGACTTTAACTAGCCACAGTTGATTATAAAAAAATTTGTCACAGTTCATAGGGTCCTGCCCAACCACAACAAAAGCTGCTGAAAGATGCTGAAACCATAACCACAACCCTTTGGCTCACCCAGCACGTGATTAAGTATATAATTTATCTCAGTTCATGGGGTCCGGCCTGACCACGGTGAAAGCTCCTAAAAGCTGCTAATGTTCCTACCACATCCGTTTGGCTCATCCTGGGTTTAATTGAGTATATAATTTACTTCAGTTGGTCCTACCTGTTGAGGTTGGAAGAATCAAAGCTGGTAAGTTAAAAACAAGTTGATTTATTGAAGAAAACAACAGACGAAAAATAACGTGGCTAACATCTTGAAAACTACTGGAGCGAGTGACAAACTATCAGCTGTTTGTCAATCTAGTGCGCATGTGCTAAATTTAAATTTGATGAGCCAATTCACCACTAGATGGCGCCACGCGCGCACACAAACACGCACGCAAATGCACTGGGAAAACAACATTGCAAGGGCAAACAGCTAGCGTATTTTGTGTGCGCCCGTGGTGCCATCTAGTGGTGAATCGGCACATCAAATTTGAATTTAGCACATGCACACAGGAAAAGATGCTGGAAGCTGTGGAGGCCTTTACTACATCCCTTGAGCTCACCCTGGATGAAGTTGAGTATTTAAATTGTCTCAGTTCATTGGGTCGTTCCCAAATATGACAAAAGCTGCTGGAAGCTGCAGGGTCTTTCATCACATCTGTTAAGCTAACCCTGGATGGAATTGAGTATATAAATTGTCTCAGTTCATTGGGTCCTTTCCAAACATGGCAAAAGCCCCTGGAAGCTGCAGGGTCTTCTATCACATCCCATAGGCTAACCCTTAATGGATTTGTGTATATTATAGAAGTTAAACTCTGACATAGTGAGGGAATTTTCCCTGCTGATTGCTGTAAGGCCTGTTTCTTTCCCACTTTTAAAGATCAAGCCAATTAATTTGTTTTAGGTTAAAATTTGAATTGATTAATTATGGTTTGTTTGAGAATTGCTTGCATGTGCATTGGGTTGCTTGCAATATCATGCATGTGCAACTATAACATGTGCCAAATGGAAAATATTTGAATTTGATATTGGACAAAGTTCTTGATCTGTTTGGTTGTGTTGTATAAATCAATTTGTGCTGTCACTTTAGATTATTTGTGTGACAACAAATAAATGCAAGATTTAACAGCCAGCAATGGAAGTATAACAGTGAATTTCAGCTTTAGTTAGGAACAGTTTAGAAAATAAACTATTTCTGCCATTTAGAATGTACCGGAAATGAAACCTAATCCGGTAATTGGAAATATGAGAAAAAGTAACTTCAAATTACAGTCTTCTGTGACTCTATCAGTAGCTACATAAGTGGTCTGTCAAGCCAGATTGGGCAGATCTACAGATAGTGAAATGGCCACATGGACAGACATAGTGACTTGCAGCATTCTACGAGACCAAACAAAGGTGTTCTTCCATCAAGACTTGGGGATTGGAACTGTAAAGAAACGGACTCTGGTGATTCAAACATTAATAACAATGATGATCGGATTCAGGCAAATGAAAACTAAGGAGTCAAAGAACTTTTAGCACCAAATGAAGATTGACGGCAAGACTCTGCAAACAGAAATGGGCGTTCTGCCAATCAGATCGAGAATGCTGCAACAAGAAACATTAGTTCTATGGCACAAAGGTGTGTTTTAGCGAATCTTTAGAAACAAACGGAACTGATTAAGCTTAGAGCTAAGCACCGCACTGAAGCTGAACGTTGGGCCCAGCAAAGGGAAATGGAAGAGCTCCAAGATCAGGAAGCGCTAATAATGCTGCAACATCAAACAGAAATACTGGATATTAAATCACATTATTGTCAGAACAGTCGTCATTTGTCAATTGAGGACTTCGCGATTGGAGCTCCGATGGATGCAGCAAGAAGAGTCGCTTCTTGGATCAAGCAGATGTTCCTCCAGGATGCCAAAGTACGTGTTGGTAATAACTAATCTCTGAATGAGGTCAGAAGCTTGCTGCAAGAAATAAATGTGGTTCCATAAGTAGTTATCATGCCACAACCGGTTGAAGAAAGAATTCGTCATGACAAAATGTTTCACCAGGGTGTTGAGATGCAACCGCAATTGGTCAGAATGCCTACATAAATAGACAGAACCAGGCAGCAAGCTACGAGGATGCCGATACAGGCATCAGAATTGCCAAATCATGACAACACTGCAGGATTGAATATGCGAGTCAATGGAATACCAGGAAATGATTGTCAAATGAAAGCTTTTGGATTCAACTCTTCTGAAAAACCATCAGCTGCAGTATTATTGCAACAGCGGGAATGTAGGAAAACAATTGGGAAGAATTTGATAAAGTTTGACGGGAATTCCGAAGACTTACCAGAATACCTCAAAAGGTATCGCGTTTCAATAACAAAGTGTGGATTCGACAGGGAAGAGAATATGAGCCGCTTAAGGATTACATTGCAAGGAAAAGCAACGGAAGCGGTCAAGGATTTGATGTTGACTTCTAACAAATCGGAAATGGTCATCCAGACATTACAGAAGAAATTTCGATGACCGGATTGCACAATGAAGAACTTCATGGAGAAAGTCAGAAGTACGAGTTCACTTTATAAGGGGCTTCACACATTGCCAGTTAAAAATCTGGCACGTTTGATGGCAGCACATACCAGCTGCCAGATGCCGACATCTCCAGGTAGTTGCAATGAAACGCCATTTGTGCCGTTTGAATTTTGAAAAGGGGGAAACCTCAAGGATAACTGGCTGATCATGTGACTCAGCGCCTTAGAACTGCAAACTTCGACGGATCAGTTTATTTTTAAAGTTGGAAAGAAGGAAAGGCAGGGGTTAGAAAGAAAAGTTTTTTCTGAATACGGTGTTGATTTTTGAAAAATTTTTAATTTTGGAAATCTGCGTTTTTTTCGAAATAATCATTTTTTATAAATTGCGCTTTTTGGAAACATACGTTTTTCGAAAAGTTCGCATTATTTCTTTGATATATTGTTTTTAAAAAGAACACAACTTTGTTTTTAAATAAACAGGACAATTTAAAAAACTGAGATATTTTTGAAAAAAAACATGATGTTGTTTTTAAATAAACAGGTCAATTTAAAAAATGAGGTATTTTTGAAAAAAAAAACATGCGTTGTTTTTGCAAAAAATTACGTTTTTTTCAAAGAAACATGACAATTTTTTTTCAAAAAACATGACGTTGTTTTTTGAAAAAAATCCAATTTCTTTTAAAAAAACCAGATGATTTTTTCTGAAAACACATGACGATTTCTTTTTAAATCACACGCCATTGTTTCTGAAAAAAACACGACATTGTTTGTAAATAAAAAAATATGACGTTTTTAAAAAAAACACGTTTTTTCTAATTAAATAGATGATTTTTTTTAAAAACTTAAGTTTTTTTTAAAAAAACGAGGTTTTTACAAACAAAAAAACTAGGCTTTTTTTGAACAAACAGGTTTTTTTTAAAACAACACAGTTTTTGAAAAAAAGGAATTTTCTTTTTCAAAAATCATGACAATGTTTCTGAATGTAAGCTACATGACAATTAAAAAAAATTTTTTTTTGAAAAAATATGTACTTTTTCAAAATATCGTCATGTATTTAAAAAAAATTCTTATATTTTTTCAAAATAGCCATCATGTTTTTCCAAAAAAAATTGTTATGATCTTTCAAAAAAAAGTGCATTGTTTTTCAAAAAATCGTCATGTGTTTTAAAAAAAATTGTCATGTTTTTTGAAAATTCTTCTGAAATTTTGAAGTGTGCATTTTTGCAAAATCTGCATTTTTTTTTAAATTGCATTTTTGCAAAATCTGCTTTTTTCCCTTAAATTGTTTTTTTTTCGAAATCTGGATTTTTTCGAAATTGTATTTTTGCGGAATCTGCATTTCTGTTTTCAAAAATTAATTAATTTTTTTGGCATAGCCATCTTTTATAGTTAGGGGGAGCGAGCAGGCAAAAAGGTGCCCCCTGGTGTGGGTGCACTTAAAAATTGGGTGAAAGGGGAGCATCCGCTCGAATTGCTCCCCCTGCACCCACCCTAGCTTTGCTACTTTAAAACCCCCTCTTCCTTCATATTCTTTCACAAAAATTTGAAAATAAATTTAAAATTTTTGTCTGTCGAGCTGACCTAAGTAACTAGCATACTAAAACAATACAAATTTTGAGAAAAGTATAACAATAATTTGGGAAAAACAATACGAATTTTAAAGATAATTTCGCAAATTTTTGCAAACAAAAAATCAATATTTTGCAATATTTATTTTTAAAATTGGTATTGTTTTCCCCGAATTTTTGTCCACAAAATGTTATATATTATTTATTTAAAAATTTATGTCTTTTTTCAAAACATTTGCAATATTTTGTTTAAAAATCTGAATTTTTCTTTTTGAATTCTGCATTTTTGTGCAAAATGTATTTTTTCGAAAATGCATTGTTGCTAAATTTGCATTTTTGATTTTGGCAAAATTTTTGATTTATGCATAATCTGTATTTTTTCCAAATAAGCATTTGTTTGGAAATCTGTATTTATACGAAATCTACACTTTTGAAAATCTGCATTTTAGCAAAATTTGCATTTTTTTTCAAAATTGTGTTGTTTCTAAATCTGTATTTATATGTAATTTGTATAACTCCCATATATTTGTAACTAGGCTACTTGAAAGCAGCCTATGGCGGCTTCCATAGAAAATAACTTTAATGCAATTTTTAAAATTAATTTTTATGTGAGGGAAGAAGAAGACTGATTCAAAAATATTGTTACAAATTTGACCTGCAGGTGAAAATTTTTAAGCATTTTTGTACATTGCTGCAAAAATGTAAAAAAATTACCAATACACTTTCACTACTTCTTTCCCTTTCACCAATACACTTATTTTGCCATTTTATTTAGTTTGAGTATGTAAATTTGAGGGAGGGGGAAGAATCGTCAAAATCTTGGGGGATTCCAGCTCCAAATCCCTACCTTAAATCTAAATCCTGGCTGCACTCCAGAGGTACGGGTTAGTCATCAGTGTAGAAAAAAAGTGGCCCCAGGAATGTTTCATCCTGGAAAATCATTGAGTGCAGAACTTTTGTATTTTAGCATTTAATTTGGTAATCTATTATGGAGTTAAGAACCATTTGTAAACTGGTTAACTACAGCGTATGAACAGGTAACAACGTCAAAATATGTCTATTTGTAATTGAGGTCTACTTGAAATGCCAAACTTATTTAAAAGCAAGTTGACTTGTTTGAGAAGGTTGAGTGGCAACACACAGAGAGCATGCACAATAGGTGATGTGTGAGAAACATGGGTGAGAAGCTTAGTTTAAGGGGCTATTAAATTTCTCATGTACGAACTTTTATATTTTTATACTACATAAAACAAAAATTATTTTGTGGCCTTAAAAACGTTTCTTCCACCCTACATCTCATTCTTAATCCTCCAAAAAATCTGCATTAAATTCGTATGCGCCAATTTTGAGATCTCAGTATCATTCACACCAGCTCAACTCAGTCCGATTACTACAATGTATATGTAGATGTGCACTGCAGTTTACAGGTATAATGCATTTTTTATCAGCTAACTCAATAAATTGCCCTATCTAATTACATTAATTGACTTAGTATCTCAATCAAAATTGACTTAGCTAACTTAACTAATTGAGGTACTAAGTCAATTAATTGAGTAAGCTGATGGAAAAATGAAAATTCACCATGTCCCCAAACGGGCATTGTATAATTATTCTCGTCATTTTGAATTCGTCTCAGACGTGCTGACCTACTTTACAAGTAGGGTTAAAACATAGTTTGTTTTTGTTTGAAGCCAACAGCCATTTTCCCCCTTTCAGCATTACCATGGCAATGCATCACCTTTCACGTTAGACTGTAGTACGATTGCAGTTGGCGTGGCATAAAAAATACTGGTGGCACTAGTGTACGGTGCAAAAATTTTAAATTTTGATAGCAAATTAAAAATTGTTTAGTATTTTGAGTCTAATTATTCAAGTAAATGTCGTACATTATTACAAAAAATATGTAAATTTAGAGCATTGCAACACCTAGGAGTTAGGCTTTTTCCCATTGTAAAATAACAAGTGTTTATCTTATTATTTTCTTTCTGAGAGGTAGTCCATTTTGACAAATTTTTAATTGCAATTTCCCTTAATTAAATTAATTATTTTTTCAAATAACCTTTATCCTAACTCCTCGCTACCATAATGGTGTATATTTAGTAATTTTTCTTTTCTTGATACCACCATTTTTTAAAAAATTGGACTAAATAATAAGTCTCTATGGGCATTTAACATTAGTGAAACCCACCCTTAAAGAAGGAGAATTCCATACTTTGATGGCCTTTGCGGACAACATCAAGCATTACGTTGCAATCATTAAAATCCTACGGAAACCGGCTTACCTCATGAACACAATATTAATGGATGAATTTGTCAGCAAGTTGACAGAAAGTTACAGACGCCAATGGGCTAAACATATTGATGGAAAAATGATAAATGAACTCAGTTTAAAAGACTTTTCAAATTGGCTGAGTCATGAAGCAATGCTGATGGAAAGTGTAACTCAACTTGTTAGTTCCAAAAGAAAGCAAAAAGGTGGAAAGAAGATGGACAAGAAACCAAAAGGATTTGTTCTTACAATTTCGGCTGAGAAAGAGACGGAAGTCAAGGCCGCAATAGTCAAGAAAGTCTGATCCTGCGTATTCTGCACTGATAAAAGTCACAGCATTAAAAACTGCAAGAAGTTCTCAGAACTGAATCTTAATCAGCGATGGAAATTCGTGAAAGAGAAGAGAATCTGTTTCTGCTGTTTAAAGGTCAGACATCAAGCCATCAAATGCTATTCAAAGAAGGAATGTGAGATTTAGAATGAGGAAAAATGCATCATCCAAGTTTGCATAACTCCAGTTGCATCAACCAGGAAGAAGTTCAGCCAGAGAATGTTGGTCATGCAAGATCTATGGCTTTCATAAAAGTGTTGACAAAGGTTGTTGCTGTAATCCTCAAAGGTCCTGCAGGCATTGTGAAGACTTTTGCTTTGCTCGATGACTGGTAAGAGATCACAATAATGGAAGCCACAACTGCTGAATTGCTGGGATTAAAAGGAGGATGAGGATGAGGATGGCAAATGGAGTTAGCACTGAATAATCCAGAAAAGTGAATTTAAACATCCAAGGATTGACAACATCTAAGGTCTTCTAATTGGAAAATGTAAGGACCATTAAGAATCTTTGTTTGCAGAATTAAACGGTGGACGTGACAAAACTGGCCAAAAAGTGGTAACATCTTCGTGGCATGGATTTTCCAAATTTAAAGAATGCCAATTCTACTATTTTAATCGGTCATGATCATGGCGATCTTATCATAGCCAAAGAATGTATCAAAGGTCCAGGAAAAGCAATAATTTTGTCAAGAACGTCACTCGGATGGGTAATCCGTGGAAGTATAGCCAATTCACATGGAAAAGAAAATCAGGAATTGAGCTGCAACTGGATAAACAATTCTGTAAAAAACTAGCTTAATCAACTCATAAAAGACTCACTTAAGATGGAATCCTTTGGAGTTAGAGTGATGGAAGACAAACTGTGTTCCCATGAAGATAAGCAAGCTGGGGAAATCCTGGAGAATACCACATAATGTGTGGGCAACAGATTTGAGATTAAGACAGATTGAGCAAGTCTTAAGCTATGAAGAGATTAACAAGCTTTGAGAGGAAAATGGATAGTGACAAATTGTATGCCCAGCAGTACTGCAAAAAGATCCAAGATTATGTGCAAAACGGATATGCTAGGAAGCTCAGTAAGGATGAAGCTGCCATAGAAGTACCCAAGATGTGGTACTTCCCACATTTTGCAGTTGTCAAACCGAACAAGCCTGGAAAGTTCCGATTCGTGATTGATGCAGCTGCAAAAAGCCATGGAGTTAGTTTCAATGATGCACTGCTTCCAGGACCAGACCTGCTAATGCCCTTAGTGGGAGAATTGTGGAAATTTTGACAGCATCAAATCGGATTTTTGGGAGACATTCGAGAAATGTTTCACTAAATGAGAATATGCGAGGAAGATCAGACAGCTCAACAGTTTCTCTGGAGAGGAATGGAAAGGAATTGTGAACCAGACGTGATGCAGATGATAGTGATGACATTTGTGTCAACCTGTTCTCCATGTTTTGGCACAGTTTGTAAAAAACCATAATGCTGCTGAGTTCATTGCAGATTTCCCTGCAGTTAAAGCCATTTAGGAGAGACAATATGTGGACGACTACCTAGATGGAGCGAAATCTGACAAGCAAGCAGTCAAGTTGATTTGGGACGTCATCAAAGTTCACAGCCATGAAGGATTTTAAATCTGCAGTTGGACTTGCAGTTCTTATGAAGTGCTGAAATAAATAAATCCAGAGCTTCGAGCAAACAACATTTCCGAAATAAGCTTAGGATCCAAAGTGCCAACGGAACGTGTTCTTGGTTTGCACTGGAACACTTTGGAAGACGTGTCTGTGTTCAAGTTGAAATTCAACAAATTTGATCCTGAAATACTTAGCAGAGTGTAGCAACCAACCAAGAGAGAAGTGCTTAAAGTAGTTATGTCAGTCTACGATTCATTGGGTTTTTTGGCGCATCTTACCGTTCGAGCAAAGATCCTGCTGTAGGACCTTTGGAGAGAAGTGATTGGATGGTGTTAATTCCTAAATCCCGGTTGACGTACTGTATAGAGGACTGTATCTTGATCACTTCTAAACCGCTTTTCTTGATACTTTCCAACTCATTATTACTTT
>JAQIXP010001848.1:0-16826 GCA_034700285.1 Proteroiulus fuscus | reverse complement strand
AACACAAATTGAAAGTCATTTTTCATGCAATACAAACGCATTTATTTATTCCATTTTATAAATGTCTTTGACTATTAACATGCCCTTTTCTCACAAGGTAAATAATTTTGATATTTTTTAATATTATAGATATTTTTCTTAAAAAATATTTCCTTATTTTTCTGTGTGGAAAATTGTACTATAATAATGGAGGAAAAAAAGTTTTAAAAAAAAATGAAGTGACAGTAATAATTATGATAATTGATAAAATAATTTTTTTAAAAAAATGTAAGTAATATGTTATTTAATTTAACATCGAAAGAACGTGATTTTTCAAAATTTTATCAATATACGAACAGGTTGTAAGCAATGGTTGCATTTATATATAAATAATTATCAGAAAACAACAACAGCGGAACATAACGCTACTTCGGCGTTTTCACACAACATGGAAAATCTATGTTGGTAGAGTGACTGACGCAGTCATTTCGGCGGCCATCTTGGATCATGACGTCATGATGTCACATTACCGTGTAGTACGAAGGGTTATAGCTTTACGGTATTTGACGGCACCAAGCCTGTTTTCACATTTTCATTTGAACCTACGCATACATTTGATCAGCCAGGTTCAGATTCGTGGCACTTTTTACAGCATTTGTGTATGAGTAATATAAAACATAGAGCTAAAATGGCGCCACCTGCTGCCCCTAAGCCAATGGCTAGCCAGTTAATAGTACTTTCTTCACGCCTGCACAATTCCAGATTTTCGTCCGAGGCACTATCTGGCTTCTCACCGATTGGACAATTGCGCACTCCGTTGCACACCAGATCTTGAGGAATGCAAGTGTTTGAACCCTCGCAAATGAAGAAACAATCCGTGGAAGCTTGCGCAATCTCCATTGTAAATTTGCTGTGGTGTTCCACTTGAGATAGTTCTGTCCAAACTAATTTAAAACTTTGTTCAAGCAACTGGAGCGAGCGGAATTCCACCAAGATCCGATTGGAGGTCAAGCTGCTGGAACTAATAATTGGAAAATCCAGCTCCTGGTCAGTGCCGCAGACTGTCTGGTACACGTCCTTGCCGTACGAATGTTTCTTGCTGGGAATGCGGATTTCGATTCTGTCCAAACTGCAGTTTTTGTTGATAGTCACGTGTTCAAATCGCAAGTAGATGTCCTTCCTCATGCTCACTTGGAGTGTCCAAATGCACCGGATGGCTACTGAGTCGTAGTAGCCTTTGTTGGGATCTGGAAAGATCAACTCGCCCTGGTTCTGCACTTCCAGAATGGACTGACCGCAGGCAAAACCGTGCAGGAACTCATAGATCCCTTGAAAAATGGGCTCATTAACCCTGCTGAAGTAGTGGTCCATGTTCTTGACGTCCACTTCCAGATTGACGTCCGTACTGGAACCGGCCGACAGAAACGTGATCGGACTCTGCTGACTTCTATTGGATTGTAAGGAGGACTCACAGATGCAGTACTTGTTGGTGTTGTTCTCGCCTGGATCGATGATCAGGATCTTGTCGACGGGATCGTCGACGCAACTGATGCACTGTTGTCGCCTGCTCAGCGTGAAACTGATTGACGTAAAAGTTATGAGCACTCGGGCGTCAACATTGACGCCGGCGTAGAAGCGATACCTGCAGCTTAACAAATGGTTCTTATTTAGAAAGACTAGGTTGTTTAAGGGCGAGGAGAAAAGGCCATGTCTCAGGGTCTGCGACGAGGTGAAAGTCTCGTCGCACTGACTGTCGCCGGCTGGTGCACCGTAGCGGAACGCGTTGAAAAAGTCGAACTGGATCCAATAGTCTAAAGATGAGCCGAAGTAGGAACCAGAGAGGCTGGTGAACTGTACGTACATGGCCGGACCGGAGGATACGAAGTCGTCCAACTCTGTGGCTGGAGCTGACCACGTGTCGCAGAACGTGGTGATCAGCTTGGAGTCGTCGCGCGTGTGGCTGTCGTAGATTGTCAATGTTTCGCCGCACTCGCCTGACGGCACGATGGCATGCTGTTGCTCGCTGACCCGGAAGGTCTTGAACCACAGTCGAATGACCTCGGTCTGCTCACCCAGTATGGTGAAGCTGCAACGGGTGTTGGGAGGGTACCACGTAGACAGGGAGTGGAAGCGACGGTCAGTACTGGACAGATTGGCACTGCTATGGAAAACGGCGTCGCACGATCCGTTCTCAACGGTGGCACCAGGACCGATCCACTTGGAGAATGGCCCCACGTGGAAACTGAAGCCGGTGCTGAGCAATGGGCCAGAAGGCGAACTGACGAAAACCAGGAGCAGGTCTCTACCACTTCCTATGATAGAATAGGGGAACTTCCCACGCCCGCAGAAAGTCCCTATTAAAGGGCTGTCTTCCGTGGTTCCGTCGTAAATGTGCACCTGGTCATACGGGCAGTGTTTGGACACCGGCCGGACTGGACACAAGATGATGTCGGCGCACCGCTGACCGTCTATATCTATCAACTCGTTTTCGGTGAAAAGCCGGATGTATTTCACGCCGGTTTTCACATAGTATTTGCAGCGCAAATTGCGAGGATAAACTCCCGGGTAACCAGGTGATTGGATGTAACAGGTTCCCAAGAGACAGTCTTCGAAGATGCGATCGCAGTATGTGCCCGCGACCAAACGACCTCGGCGACCAGGATAGAGCTGCGAGTTTGGCCCATGTCGTGCGTAAAGCTGATATTGCTGCTCACCTCGCGTGTCAAAGGCGAAATACGTCTCTTCTGCAAGTAGAAATCATGAGAAGTTTTGTTAAAAAATGTTTTAGAGAATTGATTTAGTTTGAAATTAAGTCATGTACCATTGAATGTGGGAAGGCCATTAATCACGGTTGGAAAACAAACAAAATTAAAGGGACAGTCCCACTTTGAAACAAGTTGATTTTAAGAAAAAGGGCATGAAAAATTAGAATGGAAATTGCAATTGGATTTGAGCCTACCGAGAAAACAAGATATGTTTATATTTATAATTTGTGTTAAGTAGTTGCAGCTTGAACTGACTTACTTAAAAATCATGCAAAGCTTTATTAGATAGTTTGCAAAATTTCGTTTAAAATAATAAAAAGATAAAAATTTACATTTTTATGATGGTGGTTCATGTAGACAGCTCATTCAAAATGCTAATAGTATTTCAAAAACAAGAATTTTCTGGCCAAAATTGTAACATAGCCCACATCACTAATATAAACACTAATATTTGGGTGCAAATTTTTATGTATTTTCTATTATATTGAGAAAACCCACTTTTATTTGTTTTATGTAGGCTATATATCCCTATATGAGCCACCGAAAATATTGAAATTTTTGTATATTTTATTTATTTTTACGAAATATTGCAAATTGACTCTAAATTTTGTAGAAAAACAAATAGATCAATCATGAATATAACCATGACAATTTTACTTCTGCAGTGCCAATCCCTGAATTTTTAGCCTCAAATCTTTGAAGACTCGTAAAGAATTAACAATATGCTGTTGCTAAATAAGTTAAGGCTTTGCTTTCGGAAATGCCTGTCCAGCTATTCTTTCATTAACAAAGGGTTACTGTAATATTTATTTGTAATTCTTAAGGCGAATCTCCTCATTGAACTTCACTATTTACATGATTGCAAATCAATCCGAGAACCTTCTGTTTTCTCTCCTACAATTAGCATAAGTATGGGATTTCGACAGGCCATTCTTTTGTCTTTGGGGGAATATTTTCCGTTTGGAAAGTGGCTTTTTCTCGGTGTTTCTGCAACTCCATTTCAATTTAATTTGTGGCAACGTGTGTGTGTATATATATAGAGCTGTGATATATAGTGGTTTTCGTTACTATTCCATTAAATTGTGTTTGCTAGGAAGAGCTATAGCTGATGTAGCCATATATTTGAAGAATAAGAGAAAAGGGTCCAAGAAAAACATAAAGAGTAAGGATCGATTATTTTCTTTAGTAGATAATGACTTGCCACTGGGATTTTAGTAAAAGACATAAGCAAACAGAAAATGAAAAGGGGATACGTCCTCCCTTGAAATAAGAGGAGACAAATAGCCTGAAAGGATCATATATGATTGTGTAAAAGGTGCATGTGTATGTGCTATTTCAATTGCAACTCCTATCTTTTATATGTACTATTCGAGTTATATTATTTTCTACTGTTCACTTTTATCTTTATGAAAAAAAATTATGTGGGCTTATGCTTTTTCCCTAACTGATATGCTTTGAATGTGCAAACTATTGTGTGCTCTGCACTCAAATTCATACCAGAGTACAAATAAGTGTAGATTTTATTTTACCTCAGAAATATTTTTGGTTATATTATAAGTAGACTGATGAAATTATAGAAATGAAAACAAAGAAGTTTAAATATAAATATAATCCATTGTTTTCGTATTTCTTGAGAAAATAAATTGGGATTTATATATTGGTCGGTTGTGCAAACAGTGTTTTGTTATGATGAATTAATTATTGCTCATGTGTAAAATAAATACACCTTTAGCTGCAGATAGTGCAATACAAATTAAGGTTTCGAATTTCTGCAGAAAATAAATTGAATTTATGGTCTGATGAAATGTAAACTGTGTAAATATTTTGGTTGAAACATTTGCAGAAGTCGTGATGAAGCTTTGTTTTCTGTGAAACGTTAATGGAAATTCGTATGCAGAAATTGTGCTACAGGTGTATGTTTAGGATATGAAAAATGTGAGCAAATACGAAAGTTTAAATGTGAAAACATGTGAGAAAAAGTAGGTACCCCTATAGTGATACCGATTAAAAGTTAGGCATGCGCATGCATCACTGCCATCTATTGAGAGCAACTGTAAAGAAAACATTCTAAAGCGTGAGGAATCATACCACATATGTATGAGAAAGTAGTCCCTGACTTATAGGAAATCTATGCACAATTCTTAGTCGGTTAATTAGGAAAGATAAGTTTAAATTAAATACTCTCGTGCAAACCTTAAGAATATCAGATAAAAAGTTTCTTAAATATATATAATAGATTCAATGGAAATATTTAATAGAAATTCTTAAGGTAAGTATCAGTGTCTTATATTTTTGGTTTACTTTCATAATTAATTGACCCAGAATTGAGTAAGTTGTCCTTTAAAAATGCCAACTATATTAATATTGTTCTTAAAGGAAAACTCTTGGTGAGAATCCAAACATGTAGGGTGTACCTGTGTAGTTTAACTCATCACCAGTAGAGGGACATTTACACCGTTCTTTTGCTTGGTTTCACTACAGTCCATGTCATATTACTTTGACATAATGCACCATATGACTCAACTATGAACTTGGTATATATATATATATATATGAAGTGGCTGTTGTGAGTGACAATGCTGCAACTTGTCCCGTATAGAGAAATTATTTAAAAGCGTAACTTCCGTATCCGGGCATGGATTTTTGTAAAAGAATATTATTACTCTGCAGCTCTCCAATTTTATTTCAAAATTAAAAATTCAGCCCGATCTCACCCATATCTCTCTGATTCATCTATCCCCCGAACAAATGAATAGAGTTATGATTAGCACATTGGATTTTCTTAAAGATAAGCACGAACTGAGTATATAAGTATTGCTATTCTCAACTCTAAATTCCATCTACATTATAAACTCATTTCCAAATCCTTAACTGACTGTCCACAACCTTATCTCTCTGATTCTTCTCCTTATATATTCAAATCTTTTTTATGCCAACTTAGAATTCACCCAAATTCTATTAGGTTAAAGGGAGGCAGTTTAATCCTTGATGGAGTATCAGAATGCCATCTATGTGATTCTGGCCATCTGACTTGGGTGCACCTTCTTGGACACTGTAATGCCATCAGATCCTTGAGCCTAACAAAACCTCCCCAATTTCCAGCTCTGATAAATGAATCTGATCTGCAAATTCTCCTTCTCTCTGACCCTATCCCTGCACATATTTGGTACCTATTCAAGGTAGCCAAATCTGCTATTTTATATTTCGATTAACCACATAACCGGGCAAAGGGAGATATTCTCCTAGTGCTGTAGATGTGTGTGCAGCATCTGCAACTGTGAAGAATCAGTGTGTCAAATATCATGTGTGCCACTAGTATAAGACCTCTTATAAAGAATCCCAGTTTGGAAAAGTTTTTTCACGCAAAGAATTTGAATTTTATTTATTGCCATATATTCAGAGGCCATAAATTGAAATAGAAATATTGGATACAATTTCTGCTGACATTTTCTTACATATGTACATGCACTGAGCTTAAGGGTGTAATGACAAGTTCCTTTTGTTATCAGAATACTAGCATTGTGTATAATACACAGTTTGTTTTCAATTTTGCTACAACTCTTTAGTTAGTCCTAAGGCATGTATGTGCAATGAATTTATGTAAAGACATTATATGCCCATGGGCAAGCACAGAAATCAATATTGTAGCAGCTACAAGCAAACTGTATGATGTAACTTTTATATGAGCAAATTCATATCCTGTAAGCATATGATAGATTTTATTAAAATTTGAAATTTTTCATATTTTTAGTCAAAGCTTGTTTGGGTATTGAAGCCTAGCTGTGTTAACACGCACATTGGTTTTAATAAACAGGATTGAATATCTCCATAGGCGTAACTTGTGGGGGAAACGGGGCTGGGGAGCGATCGCCCCCCACTTATTTCTGGCAAAGCCCTTATGTAATGTTTTCTTAATGAAGCAATATTGTTATAAAGCAGCAATATTTTGAGAGAAAAAATACTGCAATGTGATATGACATCATTTTTTTTGGAAAACAATTGACAATAAAATGCCCTATAATATTGTTATCTTTTGAAAACAAAATGCTATAATATTCTTGGATTTTGAGATTAAATAATATTAGCCTACTATATTTTGGGAAGAAATTCTGTGATATATTTGTATAGATAGTTTGGGAATAAAATGACATCACTCCATTTTATTTGGAAAAAAATATTCTGTAATATTCCTAGATTTCGGGAATAAAATGCATATAATAATGCTATATTTTAGGAAAAAAATTGACCTTGTTTTATAGATAATTTGGGAATAAAATGTCCTGTAATAATGCTATATTTTGGGGAAAAATTCTGTATAATATTCATGGAGTTTAAGAATACAATGCCTTATAATATTGCTATATTTTGGGGAAATTTTGTACTATTTTTGTAGATATATAGTTTGGGAATAAAATTTCCTGTAATATATATATATATTGCTATATTTTGGGAAAATATTCTGTAATAGTCAGAAATTTTGGAAGTAAAATGTCCATATAATATTTCTATTTTTTGGGAAAAATTTCTGTAATATTCAGAGATTTTGGAAATAAAATGTCCTATATATATTATTGCTATATTTTAGGAAAAAATGGTTCCATTTTTATAGTTTAGGAATAAAATGCCTAATAATATTGCAATATTTTTTAAAAAATGTCTGTAATATTCCAAGAATATCTGGTGAAAAATCTGCTATAATCCTGGTATAGGACAGCAACATTTGAGTATAAGGCCTGATCTTGTATAATAAATACAGTATTATCAATATTGCTTGAGCTGGTATTAACATTAAAGTGAAGTTAATTTTGGTTGCAAATGATTTTCTGTCTCGACTGTTTCTACAAGCTTTTATTTAATATAAATATATATGATGCCTAAAATGTCAGCCCGAAGGATCAAAGCCCAAAAACAGATGCTCTGAATGTTAAGCACGCGAATTGGCAGCTTCATAAATCTGAACCGTAGTCATCATCTATAATCTACCGGAGACAACCGACTTCGTGCTCAGAAAGTGAACATTTAGCCCTATAAGATTTTTTAAGTAAATTTAGGTTTATACTGCTAAGATGACATTTTTGTCCACTATGGCAACCTTTGCTGCATTGCAGAGCCAATTTAGTTCTCATTTAAAATGGGCAAGTTATAAAAGGAAACCCAATATACTTTCATGATATAAATTTCACCCATTTTCTTTTTTTTATCTGTATAACTTGGCTTTTTTTCCTTTGCATTATTATTACTTATTCCGGATTTGGCTTCCAGCAGTCTAAATGGCAATATATATAATGTAGAATTGCATTGGTCATCATCAGCATAGGTCCATAATACAGCCAAAAAATTTTTTTTGGAGAAAAGTAAAAGTTATGACTGTCTGGTTATGTATCTAGCAGTTAATCTGCAGTCTGTCTGTCTTGTCTGTGGGTTTATTCTTATTGGCACATAATGTCTTACAGAAGCATAAGGTTATAATTACTCAAACTTTGGCAAAGGTTTTTGGCATAAATGATAAAAAGTCATGATTTATATAATGTTCCTGAAACATGCATTTTGAAAGATTTTATTCCAAAAGTAATTATTTTTGGTGAATTTATTTTTGAAGTTTGAACTTATACCTGCATGGTCATACTCAATTTTTTTTCAAAGGTAACCAAAAGAATACAAAGGCATAGTATTTATACGCTCGTAATTTTCATACACGGGCCTTATGTTTCCAAAATAGATTTATCAATGGTTTCTGTAATTATATGTAGACACTTACTCCCATTACTAACAGATGGTGCTACAAATTCCTGAAATTTTACGATTCAGTTCACATGTTTTGTATATAAAATGTTATTTTTCATTAAATGGAAAGTCCCACTTTAGAAGAAGTGAATTGTAGAAAGAAGAGCATGAAAAACTATAAAAATCTTGGAAATTCCAATTTGATTTGAGCCCACCAATCAATAAATTGTCCTGAATACATGGATTTGGATAAAAATATTAAGCCTAAATAGGCACCATTTTACTGACAGTATGTAGCACCCTCTACTGGATTAAAACCTTTGTCTCTCTTGAAACTCGTAGACATGCATGCCCTGGAGGGTGCCACCTACTGCCTGTACTTTTACTGAAATTTATGGAAAAATAGCGACTAGTAAGTATTTGGCAAACGTCATAAATTCTTCAACATGAAAACTCTGTTGCAATTATTGTTGTCGCAGCCATTCATATCTAGTAAATCTAAACAAAGTAAATATCACTTGTTACAAAGTGGGACTTTCCCTTTAATGCCTAGTGTAATTCCGATATTATCATTTTATTATATACTATACGTTTTTTTCTATAGTACCTTTCATTGAAGAATCACTTGACATGAAGTGAGGCTTTTCCTTTAATAATAATAGTGCATACAATCATAGGAAGTCTATAGATCTCAAGTTATATTAAACCTTTTTTCTGCAAATTGTTATATGCATATTGTATAAGAAGAATACATATACAAGATTGCTTCTTGAAATATGCATAAAATGCAAGCCTAAATAAGGAATACTTTTCCTGCTTGTCTTATTTTGTGACATAGATGTTTTCCTGAGTTCAGGCTATTCTGCTCAAATATTTCCGTATACTTATCTGTTTTACCACTTAGGTTCTGTCTTGTATACTTTTCTGATTGACGTGATGTAGACCTGTGGTATATTCACTTTGTGTTTTATTTAATACATAAATATAAATTCTTTTATGCACCAGAGGTGCTTTGAACCTTTGCTGCTATGCTTGTTTTTAATAAGAAAATCTATTGCCAGGCCTTCATGTATACAAATTGAATTTATTGAGCTGAATATTCTTGAGTTTTTCAATATTGTTTGCATGAGATATGTGAAATAAAGTTATCGAGTTAACACCTGCAAGTAATGCAGGTATTCTCCGAGGCATTTTTCAGTGCATTGAGTCTTTTTTTTTCTATCGGACTATAAAGTTGAAATATGCAATGAGTTTTTACTAAAATCAATAAATGTTGCATTTATTTTAAAGAAAAAATATATAAAATGGTAAATATGAAATCACATGTCGGTTTGATAAATTGGAATGACCAATGAGGCTTGTTTTAAGAACAATATTCATCTCGTTTATAAATTCAAGTATATATCGATGGCTAAATTCAGAAGTAGCTAATTTTCCATGTTATCAAATAGGAAATTCGCTACTTCTAAATTAAGCCATCGATGTCAGGCCCAATATCTGATTCAACTGTTATGCATATACTTTTAGTGGAAACTTTTTCATTTTAAATATTTGTAAATTTACGGGTTTTTATTGAAATTGTGATTTTGAGCAACGGTTAGTATTTCAGTGTCTGCCTTGGTGTAAAGCCATACATAATCTTAGAAATGTCAAATTTTTTTTTTATCAAAAGTCATAAATTTTGTCTGATTTTTTTTTAGGACATTAATATTTTTCTTAATATAAAGTTTTCATATTGAAGGAATCACGAGTTTGCCAAATACACGTTAGGCGCCATTTTTCCACAGGTTTCAGCTAACACTGAAAGTTGGTAGCGCCCTCTAGGACATGCATGTCTACGTGTTTCATGATAGGTGATGCCTGTTATCCAGTACAAGGTGCTACATACTGTCAGTAAAATGGCACCTACTTGGGCATTGCATTTTCAACCAAATCCATGTATTCAGGACATTTTATTGATTGATTGATAGGCACAAATCAAATTGCAAAATCCGAACCTATCCAAATTTTTTATACTCTTTCTTCTACAACCAACTTCTTTCAAAGTGGGACTTTCCCTTTAAATAATACGTTCTTTGAAAGTATTTTCAGTTGCATTACAATTGATTCCCAAGCGTTCCCATTGTTCATAATCCAGTGTCAAAGGAATCCCATTAAATGTGACTTAAACTTACTCCAAGAACTATTGGTTGTTTAGGTAACTTTGTGCCCAGGGTTATGGTTGATCATGCATGATTCTTATTTGTTTTGCTTTATTGATATTTTATTTAGCATTTATGAAGGCCTATTTGATTCCAGTTAAACGATTTTTAAAAGTTTCATTACTTAAATTTACGGATTAAAATTAATCTACACCAATTAGTGCAAATGCATTGTGAAATGTATTTATTCATATACAACTTGACTTCATGTATATAGAGACTAATATAAGTCTTGTGCCTTGCAACTTATAGTGCAATTAAGTAATTACATTTAATTTTTAATCTTCCTAATGCTCAATTTGCCTTAAAAAACTCGTTTTAACAACGACTCCATTTGGTGGCAAAATGATAACCCTTTGTAGAAAACTTATTTTATGGCTACAGTTATCCCCTCGAGAATCCTCTTGAATTTTTTTTAAGACTTGAATTGTTCAAAGGGTATTTAAAATGCTGATGAGGAAAACTGTTTTCCCCCTAGTTTTTGGCTGAACAATAATTAAGGCTGTAAAACAAGCCTTATACTGCTGCGATTTCTATGTAAAAACAATTTTTGGGATCCTTTCCAATAGCAGTAAAACTGCATAAGCAATAAACATGAAAAGTTTTTTTAACTTGCCATAAAATCAATGTCACAAACATTGTAACTGGGTCTTATTTGATTGGTTCAACTTGTAATTTTTGCACTTGACTAATGCCTGCATTTGACTATTAAACTCCATTCCTTTTAAGTGCACTTTATAGTTTATAGTTATCCAACTCGGGGGCATTAGTGTATACACTCGGAAATTATTTCTGCCTCTGGATTAGAAACTTGGATTAATTTTGATGAAATTAGTGGGGATGAGGAGAAATTTCTGCCTTTTTTTATGATAGGCTGATTCCCTTAAACTGTTTTTTTCTTTCTCTTGAAAGCTGTTGTTTGCCTTTGGAAAAAAAGAAAACTAGTACTTAGGAATAAATCATGCTTAGTGGGCAAAAAAATAGCTTATGGAATGAATTATCTCATTTTGTTTTGTATGAAGTTTTCTACTAAATGTATAGGCCTCATGCTTTTTTTTCAGCAGTCTCATTTTTTAACCAAAAATGAGTTTTGTCTTTTCTTAAATGAGCTCGTATTAGACTTAAGCAATGGTATTAAAATATATTTAAAACTATAATCCTGTAGTTTTGTAAATTTGCAGATTTTTTTTAATGCAATATTGCAAAATCTATACTAATAGTCACTGTTGACGGAAATTTCTCAAAATTTGTTTATTGATTAATAAACCTGAATTCTTACATGAAATTGTTTACAGCATTTCAATATTTTCAGAAAATTTCAAAATGATTCACAGAATAGTTCTCTTGTATTGAAATAATTTCAAGTGAGAAAAATGCAATGGTTAACATTGAAAAGTTTTTTTCTCACTATAGTATTTATTTTAACATTTATATTCTTAAAATTTACATAGTTATTTTAATGCTTCCCAGAATTCATTACAAAATATCAAGAATCACGGGTTAATACGTCACTGATGAGAGCTTAATCCTTTTTCATTTAAATCTGTATTTGTTTTGACTTTTCTAATAATTTAATTACTGCAAGATGGTTGCTTATATCGTTTCTGCATTTTCGGTTATTATAAGCCCACATTTCAAAATTGAATTATTTGTGTTATGTTGAATGAACTTTTAGATATGGAAAATGCATTTAAGTTTATTTGAATGTGCTTGAAGCTTGGACATATACATATTTGAATGTTTTTTTCAGGAAATTGAAATGCATTTAAAAATGTAATCTCCTTTTCAATACTTTAAAAAATTGTGAGAACCAGTATATATATTGAAAAATGAAGTTATTTATGCAAGAAAACTATTTGAAAACGAATATCAATATTTATATGGAAATAAAAAGCATTCCATTTAAAATTATAGGAAATGAATGTTGTTTGGGTCAACATTATCCATTGGGAATGCGTTTTGACTGGCATTTACTAAAACGGAAATTATTTTCATTTTGTAAATAATTTTTTTGGAATTTTAATAGATTTTTAAATACATTTTTCATATGTAAATTGGTTTAAATTCTGTATGCATTGATTTTAATCTGCCTATAATTAACTAAATATGGAAATATGGTTTATAAATTTCTCGATTAAAGTTAAAGAGGGAAAAATTGTGGGTTTTACTATCGTCACCTTTAATTTTAAATAGAAAACAGAAAATATAAAAACCAGTTTTTCTTTCTCTATGTCAAATTGAAAATCTGTAAATAATTTAATATCAAGAGTCATTAGTAACAACGAAAATGTCACTTTTTTGCAAATTATTTTTAAAAGAAAGGTTAATACAGTTTGTGCATTAACTTACAAGCTTATATAAACTTTAATCAAACTTATAGCCATGACTCATAAATACTGTTTTTTGAAAGAAAAAAACATGTCCAAAAAAATTGCCAAATACGTGTTAGGCGCCATTTATATTTCAGTAGACACTGACAGTTGGTGGCGCCCTCTTGGACATGCATGTGTACGTTCAATGAGAGCCGATGCCTTTTATCCAGTTGAGGGCGCTACATTTGGGCTTTACATTTTCAACCAAATCCATGTATTCAGGACATTTTATTTAATGATTGGTAGGCTCAAATCAAATTGCAATTTCCATGCCTTTCCTAATTTTTCCTGTTCTTCTTAATTCCTACAACCATTTTTTTTTCAAAACGGGACTTTTCCTTTAATGTTTATGCAAGGCCAGTGTGTGTAGTTTTCTTGTTCTCTATTGCAATTAACTGTCTCACAAATCTCAGTTTTATTTTCTGATAATTCAAATGACCTCAAGTGAAACTTGTTCCTTGTTGCCCCTAAAGATAGTAATTTGGAAACACACAGAACAAGTGGGTTGCAAGAGGAAATATGGTTATGGGCGCTTTTATGCAAGTATACATTCATTTATTGAATTAACTTTGCATGCACTTTTCTCTTTCTCTCTCTCTCTCTTATCTTTAATTCACCTTTTTCATTTTCGTACAACTTTCTGTTGAATTTATTAAGAAATTACATTAATGTTATCGGTATTACAGATGAGTGCTTATGAGCTTAGCAAACTCTGAAATTAATGGCTGTAGACTGAGTAACTTACTGAGTTATCGCCTCTTGTTGGTACAAATAATGTTGTTATGTTGGAAAATTAAGAGTGAAATTTTGCGAAGAAATTTGGGTTTCTGTTTGTTTTGCTACTGGAGATTACATTATGATCTGCCTACAAATCTTGCGTATAAGAGCAGTACTTTTCCTTTTCATTGAAATTAGATCAGTATCTTGAATATTTTTGTTAACAAAATGTTATTTGCAAATTGTGTATTTTATGGTATCTTTTGACTCGGTGAAATGTTAATTTTCCTTAAAATTGATGTAGAAATGGAGTTTTGCACGCAATCCATGTAGAAAATGAATACACTGATTTCTTCAGAAAATGCATTTTAGAAATAAGATGAGAAATTTATGAATAAAATAATGATTTTTGTGTTCTACGAAAACGTAAACTGCTTTTAAAGTTTCTGAGAAACATGATCTTCTATTGAAATCGTGGCTACCAGGTCATAAAGTCATAAAAAAATTATGCTTTGGCAAAAATAATAAAAAAAAATCTTACTTTTTTATCATTTATATCATAAAAATTGTCTGATATTCATGCGAACATTCAAATAATATTTGCTACATAACATCAGGAATTAACCCAAGTGTCGTATAATGAAACCTAGTGATTTTTTTTGAAAATTGATTTTGTCACTTAACCTTTTACTACAATAATCTGCATTGCATTAACGTAATTTTTCTACAAAAATTCGTCACCTAAACTCTAGAAAGCATTTCTGTTAAAGCATTTTATTATGAAAAAAATTCAAAATTTTCAATTTAATTTGTCAGTTTTATTTGCAAAATTTTCAATGTGAGTTTACAGAATGAAAGCATTATTAATGCAATGGCACAATTTTAATGGCAATTGATTTACAATCTGTGCTGACTTCCCCAATTTTTCACTCATTATTTCCTGAAGGAGTTTATTATAATCTTAAATTTCCTGAAATGTTTTGCTATTTTATCCTGGGACCCATTTCAGACCATTTACCCTAACCATCCCTGAACATATGCCTAAGTAATTGCAACAAATGAGAGTTCTGCGATTTCTTTATTCATCAATTACGTTTTATTTTGGACTTAAATTCGGTCTTTAGTATCGAAAGGAGCCAAGGAACTGCTCTTTCTTAATCTAATTATCGGTAATGTAGAAAAATGCAGATAAGTGTAATTTGTTTCTGGCTTTTTACTTGAAACATCTAATACTATGTTGCTTTATATGCAAACTACATGGATAAAAAAGATATTGGCTAAATTGAAAGTTATTATTTAGGAAAAGAAAACACTATTATTATCTAAGACTTTTTGATCCCTGATAAACTCTGGACTTGTGATTAATTATAAATTGAAATAAAAATTTTTATTGTTAATATAATAAGTAGTTTTTTTATTAGGTTTTTTTAGAAAAACCTAAATCTTGCCTCCTAGATAATACTGATAAATTACTAAATTGTGTTTTGCTTTACTGATGCTAAAACTAATATAATTATTATGTATAATAAACTGAAGAATTAGAAATCAAAGTGAAAAATGTAAAACAATTACAAATAATGAGTGAAAAGAATTAAATTGTGTGGTTAGAATGGGAAAAAATTGATACAAATAAAACAGTTGTGAAGTAGAAACATCTTTGGATTTCTCCAAAAAAATCCCTGAACAATGAAGCCAGGAAATTTCATGAATTTTTATGACAAAATGTGATTGTTGTAATCCTTTGTTCTAATTAATCAGTTTCACGTGAGATTACAACTCAATAAACAATTCAACTTTTTAATTTTACATGGTAGGCCTATGTTCAGTTCCTTGTTTTGGTTTTTTTTAAGGTGTAGATTATTCAAATAAGTTTTTTTTCTTCCACTTTTGCAAATCGAGTAAGCTTTTCTGTCTGAAGGTTTTAAGGATTTGAGTTTTGACATGAAATATAATTCCTCTAACAATCAATGAAATATTGCACGAAAATGTGGTGCCAGCACACATTTCTGACGCATTAAGGCTAGACATTGACTATGACAACATATATTAAAAGTGGGAAATAATAGCCTCCTGGCAACCATGATCTGGGTAAATGATGATGATGTTGAACATAATACTCTGTTGTTGGATGTTCAGCATTTTCTCATCTTAGATGGATTATATGCTTATTATCCCTTATTCTATAGTTACTCACCTGTAAAATGTTCCACAAAGAAGACCACTTTCACTTGACTGGTTTCCGAAATAAATATGTTATGATTATCAGCTTCGCCGCAGAAATAACCAGGTTTCTGTCTGTCTGTCATGTCCACACTCTCTTTGCCATCAATTATTTCAATGTAACCGTCTAAGCAGGTGGTGGCATTGACCAGGCGACCAATCTTGAATTTGAAAAATCTGAAAAGCAAAATATAGTTCAGTTTAATTTGACAGGTTTATGTATGTGAACTATGGTAAATACCATGTTGACAATTTGTTTACTTTGATGGTGAAAACTGTTTGCCCAGTGTGGTGAAATGGATTATCGCGTTTTGAGCGACATGCCACTTAAATAATAAACTTAGCAACATGCAGGTTAATTAATATCCGATACTACTGGAAGTTCACTGGTTAACAGATCATAACTCAGCAGCCAGGGTCATACTGGGTCACTCGTTGTCCACTGGCATGTCGGTTACCTCGAAATTCAGTAGCATACTTGCTAACTATGAAGTTCACTAGTGTACTGGTAACCTCAGGATTTATTGATGCGCTGGATACCTCGATATCCAATGGCATGCTGGTTTAGTTCTAAGTTCACTGGCATACTGGCTACCTCAACACCTTCTGTCATACTAGTTGCCTCAATGTTCACTGGCTTACCAGTTTACCTGGTACCTCAGTGTTCACTGCATACTGAATACGAGTCCATTGACATACTGGGCACCTCATCATCTCTTGACATACTGGGCACCTCATCATCTCCTGACATACTGGGCACCTCATCATCTTCTGACATACTGGGCACCTCATCATCTTCTGACATACTGGGCACCTCATCATCTTCTGACATACTGGGCACCTCATCA
>JAQIXP010001847.1:0-16828 GCA_034700285.1 Proteroiulus fuscus | reverse complement strand
TTATGTTTAGCCATTATCGATTAATATGTACCGGTAATTAACATGGAGATTCCCATAGGAGCATGCATTTTTTAAAATTATGGACAGCCCCCTTAATGGAATTTTAAAATGTGATAGGAATTTTTTCCCAAAAAAACATGAATATTCGAAATCCATTTTCCCACAAATTCTTGAAATATAATTCGATTTATTTTGATTTATACTTTTTTCCAAAAAATAATTAGACTTTTATTTTTTTCCTAAACCTCGACTCCCCCCCCCCTCTTGGATCTGCCACTGCTGTTGTTAGTACAACTGTCCCTAAGTTACCTGGTAAATTTATTAATAAAGTTGATTAATTGGATTAGATAACTTTGTTAAATACCCGATAGGTGAGGTGTTGTTTATCAGTTTGATTCGTTAAATTGGGTTACTTGATTAAACGAGTATAAGTCTGTTAGTCAACTTCATTACTCAGATTAGATAACTTGGTTAAGTGAGTATGGTTGGTAATCATGTCGATTAGTCGAGTTTGCTAAGTCGGTTAGCATATAGTAATAGTATGTTTATTAAAGCTGTATAACTTGATTAAGGAAGTTGTTTAACTTGATTAAAGTAGTTGTTTAACGTGATTAATGGAGTTGTGTAACTTGATTAAGCGAGTTAAGCCAAGTTAGCATTTTTTTTTTCAAAAAAGCGCGCATATGTTCCCAATAAGCCACCGTAAAAATCCTTAAAAGTATAATTTTTTAATGAAAAAGATTCCTCTTGAATACTCTGTAGCTTGGTCATTACTGCAAAAAAAAAAATTATAATATCTTAGTATTGATTTTTTATTATTTTTTAATTTGTATTAACTTTTGTTTAAATTTTAAGCAGGTTATTTATTGATAACATTAATATTGTGTGTGACTTGTCATATTTCGAGCTATTTACTGCATTTTCTATTTGTTGAAAACAAATTTTATGAATACTTAAAACAATTTATAAGATTAGTTCAAGAACTAAGTCTTTGCTTGTTTAGGTTAATCTTGCATGCATAATAAATTAGTTCTTAATGGAATATTTTAGTTTTAATATTTCCTCGGCTGTGCTACACATGAATATGGCATTTTAAAATTTTACGAATTTCTGCTAATTAGTCTGATTTGTGCCCTGTGGAGTTGCCATAGGGTAGCTGTAATATCATTGTTTATTTCTAATTTTGTATGAAAATCTACAATGCTGAAATCCTATAAAGTTTACTGTTCAAATAAATAATAATTTAAAGGGAAAGTCCCATTTGTAACAAGTGATATTTAACATGTATACACTTATTAGATATGAATGGCTGTGACAATAATAAGTGCAACAGTTTATATATTGAAGAAATCACGATGCTTGTCAAATGCACATGTTAGGCGCCATTTTTCCATAGATTTCAACAGACACTGAAAGTTGGTGGCGCCCTCTAGGACATGTGTGTCATGAGAGCCGTTGCAGTTTATCCAGTAGAGGGTGCTACATACTGTCAGTAAAATGGCGCCTACTTGGGCTTTGCATTTTCAATTAAATCCATTAATTGGGGAAATTTTTTTATTGATTGATATGATTAAATCAAATTTAAATTTCCATGTCTTTCCTGATTTTTCATGCTCTTTCTCCTACAACCACCTTCTTTCAAAGTGGGACTTTCCCTTTAAAAGACTAAAATACATTGAATATACATATAAGCAGTAACAGAATTGCATTAAACAGCTCAAGGAATTGAAACTTTCTTGAATGTGTTACTGCAACGTGTTGTATTAAAATGGCTATGTCATTAGTTGTAATAACAATTTTTTTCATGAAAAGTAAAATAGAAGGCTGGCAAATTATGCAAAAAAAATTGATTTATGCTATTTTCCGCATAAATAAGACTATTTGGAAAGCTAAATTGGAAAATTTCTTTGAGCTTATATGATTTTTTTTTCGTAAAAGTAGTTACTGATTTTCTATTTCAAACTATTTTCTAAATTTTCAATTATATGTATTTCAGTTTATGCACAGTTCAGGAAATTGTCATTAGCCATTATACGCCATTCAGGATAATGCTAGTTCTCGTTATATTCACTTCAGGATAGGATATTGGTAGTTATGCTCAGATCAGGTTATATTCATTTCCGATCTTGGATTTTATATATTATTAATATTCAGGTTATCCATTTTATTGCACTAAAATTCAGATTTGGGAATGTTTATGAATAATGATTAAGACTTATAAATTCATTAGTTTTAAAAAAAATTCCTGAATTTTCAAAAAAAGAAAAGTTTTAATTTTATCCGTTTATGTTGTTTATTACCCACATGTGGAAGGTTTATTTATTTGATACTTTTTATTTTGGTTTTATAAAAGTAATATAAACTATTTGCATGTTTAGTCATAAACAAGCAATAATTCTTATTATGAAAACAGCAGAAAGAAATCACTAAGAATTATTGGTTTTGTACTTCTTACCAGACGTTTAGTTAGTTAGGCTTTTTTATTCGTTTATTTGTTATTTTATTTTTGTAAAAATTTTTGATACTTGCACCATTTACTCCAGCTTAGTGTTTGCCAAAATTAATGATCTGTGTACATTTTAGCTACGACTAATAATACATAATTTTATTTCTTGAATACAGGTCGGTGGTACATTTTCTACATCTGTTTTGCCATTGGTTGAAACTGTGATGACGTCACTGGTGCCATACAAAAATAAGGATTTTCGGATTCACTTTATATATAAAGTATTTTGAAAACCTTTTTGGACAGAGAAACTTGCCTAAGGAATCTGATATAGCACAGGTTAAGGTAAGCTGCACTAGTTTTGTATTTCAAAATCTTTATTTGAAAATTTTGGTGAATATTTAGCAATTGAGAGTAAATATTAATTAACAGAAATAAATTGAAATTTTAGGAAGTAAACTGGTTATTGTGCTTATAGTAAATCAAAATAGTTTTATTGTATATTGGGATAAAAAATGGGAGTAAATTAAGATTTTTTTAATAAACATTTTCAAAATTTTCACGATTATTAATTTAATGGTTTAATAAAATTTAATAACTCAATTTTTAAAATGTAAAATTTAATGTAAATAAAAAATATTTCAAAATTTTCTCGATTATATTTATTTTTAATATTTTTGTGGAAAGAAAATCGATAGATTTGTTATAAAATTTGTTAATGTATTTTTAAATAAGAAATTTTTCCTGAAATTTTGTTTAGTTTTGAATTGTTTAAATTCGAATTTTGGCTATTTATTTATTACCATTATTTTAATTTTCATACTGATTGTTATTTTACTGAAAAAAACTTTCACATTTAGTTCAATAAATATTTCTGTTGAATAATACATAAAACTGATAATTATCTATTAATGAAAAACTGGTACCAATTTTAAATTAAATATTCAAATATTGGAAAAAAAATAACTCATGTAAATTAGAAGGATTTTATTGAATTTTGTAAAAATTGCCAAAATGTTTGTTAAATATTGCCGTATTAACATTTATAAAATTATTGATTCACTGTATTATAAATAATAAGAAAATTTAGTGCATTTTGAGTCGATATTATGAAACAAATTTATGTCTTTATGGGTAATTCTAAAACTTTGGTAAATTCAAAATATTTGGGAAATTTTTCCAGTGTAATTAATGCCAATTAAACTTTCTTTTTAATTAATATTTATTGAAGTTTCATTTTTTCTTGAATATGTAGTTTAAAATTTAAAATATAAGAAGGGCAAAAATAAATCATTATTTTCATATTCATATTTTTATAAGTTTTGGATCTGATGAAAATGTTTCATTTTGAGTTTTTTTGAGCATTTCAAGTTTTCATTAATACTCTTCTATGATAAGTTGGATGTTTATGAATGTTTTCAATGCTTGTTGATCCATTTAATGTACATTAATGTCAGAAAATGGGAAAAGTGGGTTCAGTTCAAGCATTGACTTTGCATGTTTAACTGTTTACACTTGTTGATCCTATATAATGCACACACAAAAAATCCCTCATAAAAGCAAAATTTAATTAAAAGTACGTTTACAAGGTTGTGCCTCTGCTTGTTTTTCAAATTTATTGCCAATTCAAAGGGGGGATCCTGGCATTAAATGTTTATCTCTAGGAAATCCCATCGTTTTTATGCTTTATAAATAATTTTGTTTGCATTTTTGCTCTCTCATATGCAAATTAGGAGTCTCAAGGGTGTGTGGTTTTGGCTGGCAAATATTGTTCATTAATTACAGAGACCACAGATGCACTATCTTTTTTATAATCCTATATTTTGGCAAATTTTACCTTATTTTTTTCTATTTTGCTTTCTTTTTCAATAATTATATGCCTCATTTTGTTAAATTTCATAAGGTGTTTTTGGCATCACAAAATTAAGTTGGGAGAATTTCAACTTTCTTGAAGTTTGAACTCATTTTAAGTAACATATGCCTAATCAGAAAAGGCTTGTTGTAATGTGTAATTCTAAGACATCAAATTTAGAATTTCATTAATTACGAAAAAGCTATACTTTTAAACTTATAATAAAGCAATATTCCTGTAATACACTGTATTACTATTTTCCCCCCAATTTTTGAAGAAAATTCCTATGATAGTCCTATTTTTTGGGAAAAGTTTCCATAGATTGCACTCTGGAGCGACTTAGCTGGCATAATAAGGAGGCCACTAGACAATCAATGACCCTCTCTATGACGTAAATGATGGCTATGGTCAAATCTTTGCATCATCCTTAATGATCCTTCAATAATGGATAATTAATGAACCATAAGTTCGCATATTTGCAGAAATTTCGGATGGTATTAATTTTATTGAGAATTTTGTTTCTAAAGCAACTATTTTGAGATATGTTTCTCATAAGATTTGTATTGGTCAACTGAAACACTTAATGTGTTTTTATTGCAATCATTTTATTAGAAAGATATGCACATGAGTAGATGATGTGTGGCTTTATTAAAAACTAGTTGAATCAATTTTGGGTTGTACTTGTTTTGGGTTCTCACTGGTAAATAGTGATTTTTAGTATTAAATAGGTAGTCATTTGTGTACATAAAAGAGTAAAAATTAACCCAAATAATTGCAAATTTTTAGTGGAGTTCATTTGACATATGTTAAGAAATACACAAAGATAGTGCCCTCTACTAAATGGCAGAGGTATGCCACAGCCAATGATTTGTGATCAATGTACAAAATGTCACATTTCGCAAAATAAATTCCAATTCCAAATGTTGAAGTTGGCAGAAATTAAAATTCAAGAAAATACTGATTGGCCCTGCCAAGAATTTGGTTTACGTTACTTTGCTGGCATGTAAAGTGGTAAAAATGGTAATATGCGAACATAAAAAAAATCCCATTACTATATGCTGTATTTTGTTTTTAAATATAACTTCATGAAGCTAATCAGGACTGCTTGCGTAAAATGTAAAAAGGACAAATTAAAATAAAATTTTAGTTTGGTTAAAATGTGTAAAAAGTTAGCCAAAAATGTATAAAAAGAGTCCGGTTAAGTCAGACAAAAATTTAAAAGGTATGAGTAACAAGTTCACCTACCATATATATTGTAAGAATTATTTATTGTAAATTGTAATATTATGAAAAATATTTTTTTTTTTCACGACAGAAATACTGCAAAGAACATTAAATATGATAAAATCAAGCAAGTCGGACACAATGATCGGAGCGTTAATTTTCATTTTGGTGGCAGTTTGCTCTTTAACCTATGCCGATTACGTCCAAAGTGTAAGTAATAATGCATAGATTCAGTCGAAATGTTCATTTTTTTAGTCTTTAATCTCATATGGTATCATAATCGCTACAGGAATCCTTACCAGTGGATTCGGATAGTCCCATCGTCAAGCGGCCCTTTTGCAACAGTTTCACGGGCTGCATCAGTGTAAGTAATGCATGGATTCAGTCCACGTGGTTTTTTTTAGTCAGTCTATTATTACATGTGGTATGAACTTCAATGACTTCAGGAACCCCTTCCATTGGAACCGGAGAAGCCCATCGTCAAGAGGCCCTTTTGCAATGCATTCACAGGCTGCGGAAGAAAGCGATCAGCCAACGTGGACACGGACCCTGAAGCATTCTTGCAGAAATTCCGACAACAGATCATGAGGCAGGCTAGACTGCAAGGGCTTCAATCCAGGATGGACAGTTTCACTGACAAAAAGAACTTCAAGGTATTGGGGTTTTTTGAAAATTTTCTGTCCTGGCCTAGTATTGTCCTTATATTTTCTTATTTTGGTTTTGGCTAGTGTTGTTCATTCATTTTGCTTCTGGAAATATTTTTACGTAAAATTCGGTTGATGCCACTTTTAGTTTTGCTTTTCCATAAATGCCAGGTTTAACTTTTTCTTTGCCCAAAAAAGAAAACATATTTGGGGGGAGTCCACCTCCTTAAATTTATGTAAATGAAATTTTCTGAAAAGTTTCCAAATGGATTTTCCATTTTACCAGACTCGTGAGTGAAATAGACCATTTTAATTTTCTTTTTTAAATATGTATATTTTATACAAAAATATTATTAAAGAGCTGAGATCGAAATCCACATGAGTTCCAGGTTTCTTGTTTTGGAGAAATGCGTTTAGAGACAATCAAGATTTATTGCATTAAAATTAATTATTTTTAAATTCTGAGCTTAATTCTTAAGATAGAAACTTGCACTTTGGGATGCATCCTCACATTTTGGTTCCCTCGAAGAAAATCTACTTTTTTGAGTCCAGCTTAACCCAATACCCAAAATTTTGCATATACTGTTTCTGGCATTTTAAATCTTCAGCGGTCAAAATGAGAATATATTTCCTATCTTATCCCAATTTTTAATGATTTAGTGGATAGAACAATACTTTAGCTACAATTTTATGCAAATATCTCGTTTTCAGAAAAAATAGACTCGTGTGGTTTTTTTTATCTCAACTCTTCAATTAGCAAAATAATCATAATGTAATCTACAGTCAGGCATGCGAAAGTTCTTCCTAGTTTCGAATACGTTCCCTCATCCCAGTCTACAGCCTTTCATTGCAGAAAACATCAGATACTAAAATTTCCAATTTGTAAGCAAAAGAATACTAAAAATTAATTTTTAATTAAAAATTGGTCCACTTTTATCGGTTTTTTATAATTTGCAAATACTGACTCTTAATTTTGAATTGGGATCCCGTTCTAACACTAGAGCAGGCATAAATACATGTCAATGTTTATTTTGGGTTCTAACTATGGTTATAAATGGTTGTTACTAGAACCATCTTTTGGGGCCATATTTTGACTATGTCGAGGATCGGAAGAAGCGCATGGCCCCTAACTATGCAGAGAACAAGTACGAAACCGAAGACGGCAGCGACACCATCTACATTCATTAATCCCTGATTCATCAGGAGAAAGTAGGCTTAATTCAGGAAAGTAAAGCCTTTTTTGGGTAGGTTCTATTTTTTTTTTTTGGACTCGAATGTTGTAATATGAGCTAAGGTAAACTTTTACCGAATGTATTGAATTTTCATGACACATTATTAAACACACGGATGCCATAGAGAAATCATGTAATTTATTAATTACAAAAATACAAATTTAATTTATATAATGTAAATGCAAAAGTGGATTCTAAAGGAATGCTTCGAAGAATTCAATACCTTTTCCAGCTGCACAAATGCAGTGAGCATCGTCACTAGAAATAAAAGTTAATAATTCCAAATTATTCCTAATTCTGTTTTGTGCATGTTGCAGGTCAGGACTAAAGCCATTAGCCATCAGCCGGTATCGCTTGCTGGTCTTAATTTGTTGCTTAAATTGATGATGTCATATGGGGACTTGCCCAATCAGCTTATCAACTAGTGGCGCTGATAACCAATGGCTGATCAGCTGACGGCTTGCCCTTACAAATAATAATCTATGTTTTTTTTCATGAAACTAGGTTTGGCACAAAATTGTGATTTATATAAATTCAAATTTTAGCATCACTATGTGGATTTTGGTCCAAAAAATCATGATTTGGAAATTCCAAACTCAGCACAATATCAATTCAAAAAATCATAATTCTTTAAAATTGTGATTTTCACACTAAAATCATGATTTCTAAACTCACAATTTTTTTTAATGAAAAATTGATTTTGGTTTCAAAAGCAAAATTTCTGGCCCAAATAAACTAGATTTTTAAATAATCTGAACTTTTTTCCTTCTACATTATTTTTTTTTTCTGTAAGAGTATGGTCATTATCTTGAACTAGGGTCAATTATTTTAATGTTGATAAGTTGCCATGGCGCCAAGTTAGAACTTGCATACTTTGCTAATCGGCTGATGGCTTGGCACTTGTTCCTTAAACTGTTGTGCAAGTCCGGCAAGATACTTCCAGAAAATTATCTACAGAAGCTTACTTTTCGGGCCAGCTTGTAATACACGATACATCGGCCACATTGGAAAGTTGGCTAAAGGCCAGTTTGATTTCGAAGGTGGCACTATCTGGCGATGGATTCAGTTGCCAGATGCTGATTCTTTGATCGACAGATGCCGTCACTAAATGCCGAGAAGATAGGAAGTGGATCCCTGAAGAAAAAATTCACTTTATTATCGCAAACCGAACAACATCCGATCTTGCAATTATTTGAACTTACCAGTTATTTGCGCCGAGTGAGCAACGGGCAAGTTTGCTTGTACATTTTCAATAATCCGAAGCAAAGTAGGTTCGGAATTATGACTCTCCAAAACTTCTAATTGCAGCCATCGGACGTGAATCGCCGTATCGTCGCCACCCGTGGCCAAAATGAGCCGCTGGCCTTCGGACGATGCACTTTCGTGGAAAACTGCTAGTGCAGTGATGCTGGATTGATGCAGCTGCATCGAAGTAATCACAGTTATTGCAGGCTTTGATTGGTCAGTATTCGTTTCAGATTTACCACAATTTCGTACAAAATCCTCCGCACTAGTAACATCCCAAAATATCACTTTTCCATCCGTCGCTGCTGTAATTAGGACCGCACGGTCGCTTATGTCATTAGTTCGAAAATAAGAAATTTTCAAAATGCAATGTTTGTGTAGAGGATCTTCCAGTAAGAGGTGCACCTTCGATACATCGGTGTTCAAATAGAAAAGTCTAAAATTATAGAAAAAAATAAAACATGTACAAATTCTGACAATACAGCTAGATATATGACAAATTCAAAAATTATAAAGGATTTGACTAAATTCTCTATACAAAGAACAACCCCTGTGAAAAAATACTGCACTCCATATTGCAATCTGACCTGTAGTGAAACTCCATTTAAAGTGCAGTAGGATTGTTAGATTTTAACAATCGTATGAAACATACTGCCGTAAAACTGCATTCCATAAACAAAATATTATGATTTTTTTTTCTTATTTCTTGGAATGCAGTTTTACTGCAGTTGTGTTGCATAAAACTGTTAAAATCCAACAGTCCAGCAGCAATTTTATTCACGAATTTAAGATGTTTAAAAGATTCACATCATGACCTGCTTCTGCAGCAATCGTGATAAAGCTTAGTTTTCTGCAGACAAGAAGGTCAATTTTTCAACAGAAATTCATCACCTTATTATTTCCATCTGATCCTGAATAGAATGAAGCTGCAGCAAAAAGTTATTCCAAAGCAAATATTCTTTGCGTTAAATACAATGTTTAAGTTAGCAACGTGAAAAAAATGGGAAAAATTGAAGAAAATATGTGATAAGTGAATATTTGGGATGTGAAAAATGTTAACAAATAGTTGTGATGTGAAAAACATGGAAAATATGGTAACCCTGTTAAATCTCTGAAATTATAAAAAGACTGCTTTTTAAAATATGCCTGCTGATTGTAGGTTCAAAAAATGGCTACAATTCCTGTTATTTGAAATTTATTTTCTAGTTTAGTTAGTTGATTTTGGCATTTTACTCCATTTCATTCTGAGTATGGATAATATGGAAGTGTTCCAATGTGGCGGCAGCCCAGCAGGCATTTTTCTTGGCATCACCTTTGATAGCCTGCATCAGCGTTTGCATATTTTGAATTTGAGGTCAGAGTTTTATGTCATAGACATGTTTTTGTGTTCGCGTTGTTAAATGGATTATTAACTTCAATTATGAATAAATTCGTTAGATTCCAGGTAAGAATGAAATGTTTTTATCGACTTACATAGCATAATTTAAGAAAGCATCTTAAAAAGGTTTATTATTTGGAAAATGAAATGAGAAAGTAATGGGTAGGCCTAACGTTTGCAAGTTTTTGTTGTTGTTGTTTCAAGGTTGATCTGCCCATTCTTTGCAATTCTTGTTTGCAAATTTACCAATAAATGTAGATAAATTATGTAATTGCTGAAGAAAAATACGAAATGTATGTACTTAACAAAACAATAGGACTGGAAAGGGGGTGGGTGTATTTTTTACAATGTATTATTTGGGGAGCCTAAAAGTATGAATAGAAATGTGACCTAATATTTGAACATTCCCTTGGTCTATTCTTGACATTTTATTGCTGTTTTATTAATCCCTTTCCCCATATTTATGTACAAAATCAGTTTTATTTGTTAAATGACAGTGACCATTAAAGCAGTTTGGAGGGAAATAATCCTAAATTTTATTTTTTGAACTCTAGACTCTTAAGAGTAGGCGCCCCTATCTATCCCATAAATGGTGATTTTTAATACCTCGATTGTGAAATATTAAGATTTGTTGTATCACATCTCATCACAATATCGGTCTAAAAGTCATGATTGGGTAATCCCGATTTTGACAAAATCATAGTTTCATGAAAATTTCGATTTTGATTTCAAAAATTACGATTTGCAGGTCAAATAAACTGTATTTGGAAATAATTTAGGTATTTTTATTCGAGTACCGGGTAAGCTAGATTATTTTTTTGCAAGCTGGAGAACTAGTCTAGTTTGACAAATGACTTTTTCTCACCTTAAATAGGAATCTGAACATGCCGTTGCAATTATATACAGGGATTGTCGGACTTGTGCTTCGTTCATTTTGATATTCCACACGACTACGTCCATGTATCTTGTTTCTGGATCGACCGTAAACGACTGTTCGTGCCAAGGCACCGGAAGCCTCCTCTCCGTTGGATTCAGCATGTGTGAGGTCATCTGTTGAACTTGAAATGGCTGGACACCATAAGCACTGGATCCAGGTAGGTCTTAAAATTATTTTTGTAAAGCGAAATCATTTTTCGTGAGCTAAGAATTTTGGGATGGGTATTGGAGACCAGCGTACCTTTGGTCAGTTTCAAAATCCATACTAACATTTGTGCCCGGCCACCGACCGACACAAGTAGCATTCTTTTGGAACATTTTTGTGGCTTGAAAATGCAAGCTGCCGTAGATTTAACGCTGGAAATGTGACCCTTCAACACATGTCGTAGTTTTACATCAGATTGAGAATATTCTAGGATTTGTAGAGTGGTATCTTCGCTCACTGTTAAGCAAACTGGGTGAAACAGCAAAGAGTAAAATACTTATGGAAATTGACATTTACTTTATTACTATTACCAGTATATGGTTTTTTTCTGAATGTAAACTTACAATTTCTGTTGCGGTCTGTTAGCAAGTGGCGGACATGGCACGTCTGGCGAATGTGTAACCCAGGCTGTAATGGGTTTAAAAATGATTATTTTGATAATGAATGCCTACAAGTAAAAGAACCATTTAGCAAACGTGTTTTTCTGATTTTAAAAATGCAGTAAATCCGCCATATTATGAAACCAACTGCAGAAAAACTGTAGAAAAATTAGCTTTGGCTGGAAAATGACACTTCAGAATAGGCTACATGTAACAGTGGGGAAAACTGCAAAATTTATTGGAATGATTTATTATTAAATAAATATTGGAAATAGCCACATCATTTCATGAGCTATAGACCCCTTTCAAAAGTACTCCCATAATGCAGCATTTGGACTAAAAGTCCATTAATTTCCACCATTTTAGTATGGTCTATTCATCACATGTGGCGCCATGTGTCTATGGCAAATCGCATGGGCTGCCATTTTAGTATGGTCTAAACTGCAGTTGAAATCTATTCATCACAGATGGCGCTTTACTTTTGAAAGGGGTCTATTGAAAGTTAATTTCCAGAAATTTGCAATGAGGAAATCTGGAAAATCCAAGTGATAGGCCTATTTCTAAAATACTGTAGAATGCTAGAATACATTGCCAGAATACTTTTGCTTTACATGTACTGAATTGAATTCTGTTTAAAGGGAAAGTCCCACTCTGTAGTAAGTAATATTTAAATTGTACACACTAGATATGAATGGGTGAAACAATAATGACTGTAGCTGAGTTTCCATATTGATGAAATTATAACGTTTGCCAAATATACGTTAGGCCCCATTTTTCCATAGATTTCAGCAGATACTGAAAGTTAGTGGCGCCTTCTAGGACATGCATTGCGTACTTGTTTCATGAGAGCTGATGCCTTTTATCAGGTGAAATGGTGAAATGGCTTCTATTTGGGCTTTATATGTATTAAGGACATTTTATTTATTGATTGGTGGGCACAAATCAAATTGCAAATTTTAAGGCTTTCCTAATTTTTCATGCTCTTTCTCCTACAACCCACTTCTTTCAAAGTAGGCCTATAAAGGGAACATAAACTATAGGCCTACTGGTAATTTTGAGCCCATGAATTTTATTCAAATATCACCAAAAATTTGAGAATTTTCTAAGCATCGTCCTATAAATGGGGTTCCTTTATGTCGCTCACAGAATGTTTTTTTAATTGAAATATATAAAATTGCACGAAGCAAAATTTCTAGAAATCAATGAAACTTATTATTTGTAAATGCTTAAACATTGACATTGATAGAAATTATGTACCTTAACACAGAGTGGCTTGTTCGTTTGCAAATTCACTCTACAGAATCGTATTTCTTTTTCTTTTAAAAATGCGTACGTTGCCTCAGTTTCGTTGATTTGAAAGTCCCACGAGCGGTGACCTCCTCCGCAGGATATTTCAAGCAAACTGGATTGATCGTGCTCATTCCATACTATGAAAGTATCCTAAAAATTCCAATGTTATTTTCATCAGAAAAGTTAGAAATTTTATGTATTGCCATGCGATTTACTTTGTACAAACCGTATAGAATCCATAGATAAGCAGGTGCTTGTCGCTGCTCCTCGTAACTCCACATATCCATTTTGGACAACTGGATATCTGTTAACGATCATACATAACTTTCAAAACGAGTTAATAAAGAGTGAAAAAAACTAGACACTTAAAAGTGTGAAAAATATAATAAAAGTGTAAGTTAGGGATCCATGTGAAAAATGTTTAAAAAATAAGAAATAATGTGATCTGGGAAAAATAGGAAAAAGTAGGTAACCCACATCACAGTACCACTCAACATAAAACATGACTGATGAGCTTATTCAATTTTTTTTCCAAAATCTATAAATCCTATTATATCTTACCCAGCTCTTATTTAATTCTGTCAGAAGGCCTTTCTTGTTGATTTTTAATATTCGTAAAAAGCCGTCCCGCCCCGTGCTGTATACGATACCAGCTTTTTCGCAGAGAAAGCTCGTCACACCATTAGAACCGTGCAAACGGGGCAGGGTTTGGAGCGGGGGATTTTCTTGCTGAAAAATTGCAAGCAATAAATGTGTAGCTTGTCATACGCAAAATGCACGGCATATATGAATCATTTTTATGATTGGAATAAACGTTTACTGAGAAGTCCGTGCTGTCGGTCGAGTAAACATGAATGCTTCCATCACGGCATCCGCACAACAACAGTTTTCTATCTGCTACTAAGGCAGCGGTTGTAAACCAACGCTGTTTGCAGATCGGTAACACGTACGTGAGGCAAAGTATCACATTTAACGTGCCACCATCAGTGTTTACTTGAAATAGTACCTGGAATTGTAAATACATGCAAAAATATTGGACAAATATAAGCGCATCTGGAATTGAATTTTGAAAATATAGGAAAATTATTGAGCATACCAATCTCCCGCTGGGACCACATGCAAGGAGCTGGTTAGGAGCAATCCACTTCAGAGCAAATATTCTGCCAGAGCAAAACTCTTTGGTTCCCAATGCCGTGAATTCAGTCCGGTTATCCTTGGTACGTGCTTTTGTCGTGCTCAAAAACGAAATTGTGCCAGTGATGTCCCCGATGCAAATGATGAGCGAGGAATTCTCTCTTTCCACGGTATCGATGACGCTGTAGGACTTGTAGTTTGCGTCGTTTATGCACAAGGAAGCAAAGTCGTACGTCATATCATAGCAAAATAAAAATCTGTAAAGAACAATTATTTCTTATTAGAAATTCGAGAGTACATTGAAAGTCTGGCTTGAAATTCTGCTACTTGCCCATCGTTGGTCATGACTAAAATACGTGATTTGTCCACAAGGTGCAGCTCTTTTGGATAGTCACCCGGTTGAAACGCCTAAGTTGAAAAAAAAATCTTAACTTTTAAAAGAAATTTAGTATCAAAATAAAAAAATATCAGGAGTAAATGATGCCCTGTTTTCAATTATTTATTTTTTAGATTTCTATACTGGCATTTGTCCTATTTTTGCGAAAATTTTCCTATTTCCACTACTTTGGTCTTCATTTGTAAATTTTAATTCGTTTTATGCCTTATTTGATAATTGCACTTTCCCAATAAGACCTATGCCTAACCAGGAAAGGTTATATTAAACAAAAGTAGTTTTGTCACTAATCCATAAACTTGATAGTTTTCTTAAATTTAAATGTGTAGCCTACCATAATAAGGGATACAATCTCGCAAAAAATGTATTAAAATAAAATAAGGTATCTTATAAATTTCTTATAATACATTAAAACTTTCTATATGAAATGACTTGGGAAATAATGCCAATAATATACCTGTTTTTTGAAAATTCTTATTTTTTTTTAGAAAAATTGTTATAATTTTCCTACTATAATCCAGGAAAAAAATTCCTACATTTTTGGGGAAAATTGTTTTAGATATCCCTACATTATTGGTAAGAAGTTTTATATAATATTCTTACATTTTTTGAAAAAAAGTTTCTAAATATTTATACATACAAAAAAATCCTAAAATATTTCTATATTTTGGGCAAAAATCCTTAAATATTTTGGGGAAAAAATCTTGAAATATAATCCAATATAGTTAGGAAAGAAATTTCTTGTCCTTATATTTTAAAGAAATAAGTTTTCTTATACAGTATTCCTATATTTTTGTAAAAATAAAATTTCCACTGGCATAAAATGATACCGATTGGTGTAGCTTTTCATTTATTTGGTTTAATTTGATGCTGTGGATGAGGTGTCGCATTTGATCACTGCTGTTTGGAAGTGGCCACAGCTTGATTCCACCATCTTCTCCACCCGTTGCCTTTATTTGCGAAATAAGAAATTTATATAGAAATATTATTTCTGAAATATTGCTTGTTTTCTGAAAAACTTTCAATACCATACGTTGGTTTGGTTTTATCGAAGCCTTACCATCAGTGATTCTTCCTTATTCAAACACAGACTCCTTATGCTGCTTCCGGAATGGCACAGAACCTTTTTCACTAACTCACTGGTCGATTTGGACTCGTCGTGCATCCAAATGCAAACTAATGAATCCTGTTTCAATGTAATAAGTCTTATATCATTAACATTGCAATGGAAATAGTGCTGTACGAGCGAGCGTACAAGTTTACCTCTCCAGCGCTGATATAAAATCCTTGTGCAATGGTCACTTTCCACACCCGTGCCTCGTGTCCGTACAATCTGAACAGGCAAACAAAGCTGGAGTTCTGCCACAGACATTCTGTCAGGTTTCCTCCCGCGTCATGCGCTAGCTCGGGCAGTTCGTGCTGCCATATTTGAACACTTCGATCGTCCGAACTCGAGCAAAGTTTTCTGAACTTTGCATTGTAGACTACGGAGAAGATAACCCCCTGAAGAGAAATTAATAAAATTGTAAATTTAATAATGCTAGAAGGTACAAAGTTACTTTGAGCTCTGATGTAATTTGGCCAACAAAAATTGTTTTCGAGTTGGGCCACAAGGTGGCACTCGGTATCGCAAATTGATTAGTGAGTGCATGTAGACTTACATCGTGACCTTTGAGGCGGTGAAGTATTTTACACATATCATTTTTGGATTTGTCTGCACCGTTCGGACACCAAATTAAAATTTCCTGGAAAACCGTTCCAGAAAATATGGCTAACGTAGGCCAGTCTCCCCCGACAGAATAAGCACAGTAGCTTTACAGTACTTAAGGAAAACTATTTGTTTTTATTGTCCATGACTAGAGTCGTCTATATATTATGTAACACCAAAGGGGAGAAGGATACTTAAAGGGAAATTCCCACTTTAAAGAAGCGGGTTGTAGGAGAAAGAGCATTGAAAATTAGGATAGACACAGAAATTGCTATTGGATTTGAGCCCACAAATACATCCGAATACATAAATTTTGTTGAAAATGCAAAGTCCAACTAAGTGTCATTTTACTGACATTATGTAGCGCCCTCTACTAGATGAAACACGTAGACACGCATGCCTAGAGGGCGCCAAAAACTATCAGAAATTTATGGGAAAATGGCGCCTGACATATTTTATTTGGCAAACGTCGTGATTTCTTCAATATGGAAACTTTGCTGCAATTATTATTGTCACAGCTATTCATATCTAGTAAGTGTGAACAGCTTAAATATCACTTGTTACAAAATGGGACTTTCCCTTTAATTTTGTTATGGTGTGATACCAGGCTTTGTTTTATAGTGGGGGAAGAGCATATCAGGAATGTTATAGCAGGGGTTCATGTTTACTTGGAAACAGTCATTAGAATTAAAGGGACAGTCTCACTTTGAAACAAGTTGGTTTTAATAAAAAGAGCGTGAAAAATTATAATTAAAATGGA
>JAQIXP010001846.1:0-16829 GCA_034700285.1 Proteroiulus fuscus | reverse complement strand
TGAAAATTCAGGAAATTGGAGAAAACCTAAGCTTAACAGTGGGTTAAAGTTAACTTTAGTTGGTACAATTGGCCCTAAGCTAATTAAAATATACAGTAAACCATTCCTTAATATTAAGATTCAGCATAGGTCTGCATATTATAAGTTTTGCACTATCAGAAGTAATAGAACTAATCTTAATGACAGTTCATGCTGTAAATGCATAAACATAATTTTTTTTGTCAAAAAGTGTCAAGTTTAATTGAATTATTGATAGTTCCGGAAGATCATATACACATTTCAAAGTAATCCGTCAAACTGTTCTCATTCTATCTTAATTCATTCTTATCTTATCATTCTATCTATTCTTATATTCTATCTGATATAAATGCATTTTTATCAAGAGGAATTTAATTATATTAATTAAAAATGCATTCTTAACCTGATAACAGGGTGAATTAAACCCATTTACCATTGTTTTAAATATATATTTTATGCATAATCTTACATTTTTAGACATGCATTATAAAATCAAACAAATTATTATTGCACATAGGGACCTATGCATTAGCACTTTTAAAAATGTTCCAGTGAATCATCGCCTGTATACCTATGTAAAATCCGTTAACAATTAAGCTTATTGAATGCAGAGTGCTATACAGAAATTACTATGCATTTATAGAAAATATTACCACATTTATAAAAAAAATAACTCATATTTGGACGACACTGCCAAGATCTATGTGGTAAGCAGAGGAGGCAAATTCAAACAGATGATTTTGATTGTGAAAATGTTGTAAAAGTATACTATCAATCCAGGTGCCTTCACCTTTCTGGGTTGGGGGCGCATCCTCCTGGGGCGCGGTCAGCAAATGCTGACCTTGCTGACCGTTAAATCCGCCACTGACTGTACAATGTACTTGGAAATTACAAGTAAGCTAAACTCTTGAAAATACTAGCAAATACTGTAAAAGTTACATTTCTGAAACATTTTTTTTTTAAATTTTTTTGCAATTTTTACAAATATTCAACGGTAGTGTAGCTACACAACCGTGCGCCCCCCTGCAAAATGATATTATGTGCCCCACCCCCTATAGTTACGCTACTAGTCAGTAGTGGATCCAGGATTTTTTTAAGGAGGGGGGGGAGGGGTGCAACATATAATTTTTTTAATAGACTGAAATTTTTTTGGCTTTAACCCCCTCCCCATGCATAGGCGTGCACAGGGTGTATGATAAGGGGGAGCAAATATGTGCCCAGCCAGGCAGGGCACCCAGTTTCTGAGTACTTCAACCACTTGGAGGGTCTGGGGGGTTTACCCCCAGCCGCTGGAGGCGAAATTTTTCTGCAAATAGGGATTTTTTTCATTGTTTTCATGTGCTTTTTAGGGAAATTTTGATCACAATTCTCACACTTGCCCCCCTTACCCCCCCTGCACACGCTTATGTCCCCATGCTGTGCAGGAGCGCAGTCAGGATTTACAAATGGAAGGGGGGTTTGGGGGTGGCAACCCCCAAAGTTTTGGCAATTTTAAAAAAAAACAGGGGTTATCATAGGCAAAATGTCGGTCATGGGGGGGGGAAGTTGAAACCCCAAAACCCCCTTTGGCTTCGCCCCTGATGCTGCATGTCACAATTAATTCAAATTAACAAACATGGTCAATCCAGGAATCAAGGTCACAAGCTGAAATCCTTTTTGGGAGGGGAAGGAGAGGTGGTGACCCAAAATATTTGCTTCAAAATTTGGAACGCAGGATAAAAGTTGATGGTTTTTTTGTACATAATTGCAAAAATTGTCAGAATATTGCGCCGCAGGCGACTTTTTTCCTCAAAAACACTAAAAAATTACTATTTGGTCAGCCAATGGGGGGGGGAACCGGACTTCCTCGACCCCCCCCCCCTGGATCCGCCACTGCTATACTTTAACAAAATTTGCCAGGAAGGTGGATCGAGTCATTGGCTCAGTTAGGGAAAGGACCTTGGGGGGCATGTCACCCCGGACTCCTTCCCTCAACATTTTGCAATATATCCATAAAAATTGGCCCCCCTTCCCCTCTCCCCACGATAGCTGGCATCCTACATTTAAATACGGAACCGGTACCTGGTATAGCGAAGCACACATTATTTACATGTTCTGGGCTGCATTCCACTTTTGATGGCATTTTTAATACGCGGGTTGCTTATTTGTGACAAATCCACACTAATATAGAGCTCCAAGAAGGACCAAGATTATAGGAATCCATGCAAAGAATTAAGGATATAATATTTTGGCACTTATCTCATACGCAATAATCTCACCTGATTTTCCTACTTGTGAGCTTCCGAGAACAACAATCTTCAATTGGTTGAGGTTCGTCATTTTTGTTCTCCTTTTGTCTATTGATAGTAAAATAAGGCGCGCTTCTAAACTCCTTCTATCAACATTATCATCGTCATTTTCTATTTAAAACGGTCCTTCTTCGCTGTCCATGCATCCTTCCTTCCATTAATCGACTGAAAAAGTGAAAGTGTTTTTTTTTTCCTAACCTTCATTTTTAACCCATATCTTTCTTCTTGTTCCTTTTTTTAGGACACGTGACCTTCTCGAAGGCTCGTTTTGTTTGGCCTAACCGGTAGGTGACGTCACGTCGGGCGCCGCATTGACCAGCACCCCCTGGGGCTAATTCCAACTGGACTATAAAAATGGATCAAAAATAATAATAGCAGGTCAATCTGCATTTCATTATTTATAAACATTTTCGAATAAATTGACCAAGAGAAAAATCGTTGTTGATGTCGCTTCATTCAATGGCTTTGCCGGAATCTGCCTAACAAAATCACTGACTGATAAATTAATTGACAAAATTATGAATTCCCTTTATATAAATATTGCAATAAAATATATGGTGTAACAAATGCATTGGCACTGTATTTGCTTAAATTTAAGATGAAAAAAGTCTCGTGAAAACTATTTACTAATCAAGTCTAACGAAGAAACGGTCGGTTTTGATAGCAGAAGGTCCATCAAAAATGTGTAATTCTAGTCAATTCTATTTCCCCAATTTAATATACTGTTAACAGAGTTTAAAAAAATAAGGAGTTTTAAATATAATCTGTCATTACTGTGCATGTGTGTAGGTGGACATGCAATTATGATGAATGGACTGAAGCAACAGTCAGCATAGCATTATCATAATATCATAAAAAAAATATACCAGAGGAAGGTGACAGACCTTTGTATTTCGATAAAAAAAATCCTGGTTAAAAATTATGGCAATAAAACAAGATCCCACAATACCTACATGTAGCACCATTTGAGCTAGTATTAATAGGATTTTTTTCAATGATTCAAAAGCACAAAATTTATTTGGAGATGGAAGGGGGGGGGGCATATGTTACCACCCCCAATCCCCACTGCATGGTAAAACCCTCAATGCAATAATTTTAAGGTACAAGCTAAGGAACAATCAAGCATAGGCGCATTTAAGGGGGGGGCCTGGGGGCCCAGGCCTTCCCCTTGAGATCTGAAATACATGGTAAAATTCCACCGGTTCCCCCCCTCCCCTTGAGATCTAAAATACATTGTAAAATTCCACCGGGCCCCCCCCCCCCCCTAACAGCAGGTCTAAATGCGCCTATGCTTCATACAGTGGTTACACTTCATTTAAGATCAGATGCATTGCTAAAGTTAGCCATTACCCAATATGCGTTAAAAGAAAGTCAATCCAGTTCCAGGGATCTCGCAGATATGAGAATGGATGTAGAACTAAACCACGAGCAAGTATTTTCATATTCATTTCCAACGCAAAAACAATCAAAACGGGCAAACTGCAAAAAAATTCCTATAAATTGCAATATTATATTAACACATCAATGAAAATGATTTAATACTTAAATAAAGAAAACTTACTGATAGTGTGATGAATGGGTCACATAAAAGAATGCAGCGTAGATTAAAATAAAAATAATCATGAAACTACGGTAAATGCAGTGAGTCATTATTCGGATGCACAACCATCTCAAACGGTTTAAAGGCCCTAGCATCCATAATGCTTTTAAAGAACTGAAGCGATGAATTACCCAGTTGGATGCAATTACCACAAAAGTCTAAAATAATAAACAGAATGAATTAGACTATCCTGCTTCCAGCATCTTTTTCACTCAAATTCATCTTACAGAAAACTCACGTTTTTATTTGCATAAAATGGATCAATTTCGTAAATTGATTTTCCAAACAGATGTTCAGGAAAGCTGTCCCTCAAATATTTTGGCAGTGGCATACCATCTGCTAAGGCAATGTCAGGTTCCTTGCTTGTTTCATCATCTGTGTTTTCAGCTATTGCCGATTCTTCCTTCAGTTCGCGAAAGAGAAATAATTTATCATCATTTCCGCCACCACTTGTGCCAGCAGAAGTTTCCATTTTCTGAAATTATTAATGTTCAAAAATCTTTAACCATACGGATGAATTAAAAACCAAAAAAAAAAAATAAGGGAATAAATATAATCAAACAAAATAAAATTAGTCAAGCAAGTATGAATTGCAATAAAAATGAATCGAAACTCACTATTATGTAGTAGGCTATACAATCATGTACAACTGATTGCAAAATAAGAATGTATGAGGGACAAGTGTATTATTATAACCTACGTCAAAATGTTTCATTGACAAAGTTTTCAAAAATGCTTTTTATTCCGTGCCAAGATACAAAATGACAATGTTGTTGTCAAAAATTGTATTGCACTTTTTCCCCCTCGCATTATTGTTGTTTGGCTGAACTGAACACAATGCCACATATTTCACTTATGTAGTTTAATATAATTTAAACTAATTATTATTAAGAAATGAGGGGTATTTCACATTCTAAATGTTTTACTCATAGATTTTTAGCATAACTAATATTTTTAAAATTTTATATGTGATAATTAAAATTACTTCTTTAGACTTCACAAATAAAAAAAAAAGTTAAAAATCATTTTCCTAAAAAAAATCCTTATATTCTGTAAATTATCAAATTACATACAAAAAGTTTACATAATGTAATAACTAAAAATCTCAGTTGATTAATATTTAAATTGAATTTTTATTACTAAATTTCTTAATTAATAAAGATGAAATAAACCAAAAGAGTTCTAGTTTCTCTGCTCCCTAAGTGAACCCCATTATTTAAGCAAGTTGAAAAGATCTAATTTCTTGTTCTGGCCATTTCGTGCTATCAAAACTAATAAATTATATGGTAGCCAACAACTGGTACATAAATAGAAGTAATTTAGCCCCATTCCAAATGCTTATATAATTCATCCTGTAATTTAATATGTTTATCTAAATTTGTGAGGGTCATACCAAAAGCTATGGATAAGTTATGAGGGAGGAAAAAGTATTTATATAAATAATAATGTCAGTAATTTTAAAAGCGTGGGATAATTGGAATTACATGCATGCAGCTCTAAATGAGGATGTAGCCCAGTTCAGTTTAAATTACCCACAAAATATAAACGTTTTCAACTAAAAAAAATGTCATGTTAAAAACCCACCATAATTATTTTTGCAATTAGAAAACATGAAAGCTTTTAGTTTTTAAAGGACACCAATACCAGTTGTGGTTTATTTCAATAAATTTCTTCTATATGGGCCACAACCATATGGAAAATATTTTAAGGCCTTGTTATAAAGAAACCATTGACTACTCAATTCAACTACTTTAATGAAATTAGCAAATGTAAAGGTATACGAATGCATTCATTTGTATTGAAACTTTACATGCATTTACTTAAAGCCAATAAAAATATTTTTAAATTTTTAATGGGTTAAATGTTAAATTTGTGATATATATATATATATATATATATTGAAACAGTGATACATGCTAGATAGATTTTAAAAAAAAGTTTTGTGGAGTAATAACTTTATGCAAAAAATTGTGTCATTCTCAAGATCAAAAGTATATTGTTTCAAAAGACTTTACAAAGACTTCCCTTCAAAAAAAATAAAATAATTTATAGTAAGAAATATATAAACTCACCACATTAGGTCAAAATTATTTCCTTTCATCGAGTCCGTTGTGATTTTTTTTCGAAGAAATCCACTTAAGAAATTCTTGTCTGCAATTCACAAAAACAGTTGAGTGAAAGTGATGATAGACATATGCACTTGCAAAAATTATGAATTGGCGACCGTTCCTCCAATACAAATACGCATTAAAGTTTTCAACTGCAACTTTGTACCCATGCAATTTTTTTAAGGGAAAATGTACTAGTGCAACTGTGCCACCAATGTCAAAAAAGTTCTCCAATGTCTATTAATTGAGTGAAATATATCCGGCCTCTAAATAAAAAAAAATATTTACGAAATTACTAGATTGAAACTAGTATAATTTAAACATAGACTAGAACCAGTTAACAAAATGGGAGTTGCTCTAATAAGAGTCACAAATAGTAACAAATGTTTAGCAAAAGCAAATTGCTAGCTATGTCTTAATAAAATCATCAAAACAAAAAGTCATTATGTATAAGCCATTACTAACCATTCAAATCCAGAATGAGGTAGTATGATAACTTCCTATTAGTGATCCAAATTAAATCTGCATAGAAAATTAATTAACTACAACTGCTTGCAAAAGAAAAATAATTGTTTAATTGAAATTACCTGGGCAAATGGAATAAATAAAATAATATAATCCAGTTATTAATTCCCAATGTTTCTAATTGGTTTTATTAAATTTAAATAAACTGAATGTTTGGTTTAATCCATTTCTAGGGTAATCCTTTTTAATTTCAATCCAACCCTTATCCCCCATATCCACCCCATTAATTGTAAGTAGCTCCATTATTAATGACTTACGAAGTGTCAATATTTAAGAGAACCATTAATCCTTTTTTAGAATAATATATACTGTAAATTCAGATATTTTATGAAACTATTTTCTCTTACATAATAATGTAATTATTTCTAAGCTTAAGAAATAAAATAATAATTCATAGCAAACTAGACAACTGGAATAATATTTTAAGTTGTGGGATTTTCAGATATTTGTTTCACTAATTATTTAAAAATGTTATTATAAATTTCAACAACTTGAATACTTCATATATGCACTAGTATGATGAATATTTGCAATTAGAATTTTCTTTTAAGATTTCTGGTTTCGAAAGTAATTTTAATGATGAACCAAATTTTGATGAGTAAGTTAGGAAATTCAAAAACAAGTCTTGAACGATGAAAATAAAGAATTGAAACTTCAAAGCATTCATCTTTAATAATATTATTTCCACAACCTCTCAGCATATAAGTAAAGTAAGAGTTATAATTATTTAAATTAACCAAACAGTCATATTAACAATTAAAAATTACTTTAAAAGAATAACTAACAAAATTATCATCTTAAATCTTATTTAGTCAGAAGGGCTTGAAAGACATCTTCAAATGTAACCAAATTATTTGAAACTAGTGGGATATTTAGTTTATTAAATTTTTCAATGTCTGCTAATTGAACTTGCAATCGTGGATTTAAAGCATCTAAAAAGTGAGCCAAATGTTCACACTTGATATATCCAGTTGCCTTCCGATCAAAAATTCGCCAAGTTGCAACATAATTTTCTAAATCAGTGTCGGCGATTTCTAAACGAAGTTTCCTTTCGATAAATTGATAATGCTCTAGCAACAGAACGACCCCACACCCAATAATAATAAAATAGCATATGAATAAATAACTAAAAATGAACAGAATGGCTGCTCTTAGATTGACCATACTTAATTCCTGATATACAAAATCCCATCCAGAACCTAAACCTATTTCAATTAGCATTATCATGGAAGGAAAGAAAGTTTTAAAGTTGTGATATTTTTCATAATTAGGCATTAATTGGGCATCGTGAAACCAAGCCATACCAAGAATGGCATAAGCCACCATGATTACTAACATTACGGCACCAACATTAATGATGGCAGGTAATGCGGCAAAAATCCACAATAAGATCCGTTGTACCCATTTCAACCAACGAATCAGCCGGATGACCCTTAAGACACTCAACAGACCAGTCCGGAAAAAAACTACTTGGAATACCAAAAGGATATAGCCTAAAAAAATGAATCATATGAAAAATATAACTTGTTTTATCAATTAAAGAAATGTTTCATAATAAATTATTAAATTATGAGGTAATTTTCTGAATATGATTCCAAGGTATTTCCTAAATTATTAATTAAAGTCCAGCTATATTTTTATCAACAATTTTGAGTAATAGTTTTTTTTATGTATAACTAGTTAATTGTATTCAGTGCAGGATAAATTTGATAATTTTAAATTACTATTAAAGCACAGAACTAAATCATTATTTTCATTTAAAAAAGTATTCGTTAAATATTTTTGATAATAATAATACATTCTGGAATACCATATTTCAGTAAATAAAAAACAGTGTAGCACAGAATAAATAATTCTATAATATGTAAACTAAAAGTGGTTGAAATCAAACATATACTAACATACTAAACAGTTCGTGACTTTGAAACTAAACACAATAATTGTGAGGATGAGAACATCTGATGGAGGATGCTAAAACAATTAGCTTACACGAAATTCAGGGCAACTACAATTATATATTAAAATCAACTATTCCCATTTTTAATCTTATAATATAAACTTTTCTTAGCCTGATAAATGCTGCTTAATAAATATGTGTATACTAATTTATAAAAAACAACTAAAATTAAGGATAAAAAACTACGGTACTTACTAATTGTGGCAAAAACGATGAGCAAACAATCATAGACATTCCATGCTTTCTTGAAGAAGTGTCGACCATAAATTGCCATTTTGAAGACAATTTCCATAACAAAAGCCAAATGAAATGCCAAATCGATGTGCATATAGAGCGAATCAATTCGATCACTTTCAGGTGGATTATATAATACCACCGATGTTATTGCATTAGCCACATTTAAAAAAATAATAACCAGGATGAATGCATGGCTGTTTAAAATACGAAATACAAAAGGTAACTTTCTTCCCTGTGAAAATAAATAAACAATTATTCAAAAATGTAAACTTCCTATTTTGTAATTAACTATACTCAAATTATAAACTTACACCAAAATTTGGCATTTCCGTAGATGGAACATAGAAAAACGTTTTCTTCTTAGCAGCATATTTCTTTCTTTGGCATTCAGTCATCAAAATGTCAATATAGTTTCCAACTTGAAAGTAGGAAAAAATAATTATTGGACAAAAATGAATCATAACTGAAATTACATTTGCCTACAATAAAAATTTAGAATGGAAATCTTTTTTAAAGTACAGTCATTAAAAAGCCCTTCATTTAGTATTTTTTATCCTATACTGGGCTCTAAGCATTTAAGAATGAATTTGCTATTATTTTCCGGCTTAACTTCAGTCATTAAAATAATTTGAAGTACCGGGTAGTTTTTATAATTAAAGCTAAGAAATTCTTATTCAATGTAAAATGCAATAACAATTTTAATTAAGAACATATTATACACCATAAATTAATATTTCTAATTATCAAGTGTGAAGTTTCGTAGGGCAGTAATCAGAGAACTTGGCATGCATAGTGACCATTTCATAATTATGAAAAATAAATTATAATAAACATACTTATTTTTTGTTTATGATCATTGGTCCTCTTCACAAAAGCAGACAGGATTAAAACATAACAGCCAAACACTCCGAATATCAGAAACAATACGAAAAACCATCCTAAATGAATGGTTCGTTCACGAAGCGGTCTGTAGGGCTCCTAAATAAATATGATGGAAGAACTGCTAAAATATAAACATTGTATGCAACCGAAACTAAATTCAGTTGATCTTGCTAACTAATCTCTTAGTTCCTTACCTCTGTACTGTCCAATGCACTATATAAAATTGGTATCCATCCCTTTAATGTAGACTAAAGTAAAAAAAAAAAAAGTTTTTCGATTAAAAATGAAGTTCAGTGCTGAGCAGTCAAAAATTGGATTTCTTTTGTAAAACTCGAGAAACGTACTACATGTAATAAAGCTAGAAATGAATTTTGAATATTATCAAAATTCACATTTGCATTACTCCAAGTGAAATTGTTGGATGTGCAATTTTCCATTTGAAGTGTTCCATTTGTCAGGATATACCAGGTGTCATTAATTATGCAACGGTAAAACCTTCCAGCAAACAGCTGCATTCCAGTTATGCAAAACAGCAGCCAAAAAACCCCGCATGCTAAAACGGAATCTATAAGTAAGGATATCCGAAACACAAGCGAAGAAACCACAGTCTGGAATTTGAAACAATGTTATAACTATTCAAAGTGGTCAGGATCAGATCAAAATTTATAATTAAGAAAAAAAAAACTTAGGCTTACGCGTAAATGCTCAACACGTGGAATTAGCTTTAATGGTCGAAATGCAATGAAAGGAATTTCATATAATCCTATTTCTCTTGTTATCAGGGAAGCTAAATGGAGCTGCAATAAAATTATAAGTAAGAAAAAGCTATTAAAATCTAATAAATTCTGATCTTTATAGTCATAAGCATACACTGATTTAAACAAGACCAGGAAAGCATATCACATAATTCACATCTTTTAACATAGAGTATCATATAGGCTAAAATATATGGAGAACAACTTACCAAAGTGATAATAAAATCAAAGCAAGACCAGCTGTTACTAAAATAATTCCTAAATCCACGACTCAAAATGCTCAAAAATAAATCCAGTGAAAAGATTAAGGTCACTGCTACATCTGTGATCGTGGAAATCCTGTTTATGAGGGAGCCATTAGAGTTGAAACCGTTTCCTTCCCAACACTAAATATAATCATCAGAAGTGATACATTTCAGTAAAAGTGTTTTGTTAGACTTAATAAATGTAGTAATTGAAAATGATTACCAGAGGTACAGATGATATTATAACAATTGCTATCATCCCATAGTTGAAGCACCTTTTGTTTATAACTTTCAATAAGTTCTGACGAAAAGTGCTGACCAAATTCTGAGATGAGTGCATGGACTGTTCATTTTTGGGAATTTCTGAGCCACAAGTATAACAAATACTCCAACAGCATGGTTCGACAGTTACTTCATTAGTAGCACCTAAATTTAAAAAAACAAAATAGCTTTCTTTTGTGAGTGCAATTTGATCACAATCACTAATAATGATAACTGGGCACTGTAAATTAAAATTACCTATTATTTGTTGAGGAATGTAGCTTTCTTCATGAGTCCCACATGGTTCACCTGCAGTAGTATCAGCCGTTTCTTCTGGATTGTTTATTTCCGTAGATAACCTAACAAATATATTCAGATAATGCACAAAAGGTTCTCACAACATTGGCTATAACAACTTCTTAAAGAAATTTATTTTCAGTAAGACTATAACTTATTTTCTTATTTAGAATTTTTGCTGCAAATTTAGACATTTTCTATTTTAATTTCTTAAAACCGAGAAAGAATTTAAATTTAATTTTTTTTCACAATAGGATAAACTTGACTTAAAATTGATGCTATCATTTTTGCATTATTCTCCAGAAATAATCTGTAAATACGGTTAATACGGTACTCAAAACTACTTACGCTTTCCCTCCATTGCATCTCGGAGCACACAGAGAACGTAACGCATTAGTAATTATGTAAAATAGATTTTGACTAGTGTCCAAATGCGTTTCACTTAAATGATTACTTTGAATGGAAGCCATCATCATTGTAATAAATAAATGGAAAATCTGCAAGTACATATGAAAAATTGCATATGAGAGAAGATATTATCAACTATAGAAAGCACAATATAAATATCATTACAAATAACTAACCACAAGATTTCCTATGGCAAGAACTGCTAAGAAAAATGGGATACAGGCCCATCCATTGCATTGTCTACAAGTGCTTAACGTCTCCATCCATTCACCACACAGTATACGTACAACCAATAGCAGAGAATGAGTCAAATCTATCATATGCCACCGTGGATAGTCACCATTGATAGCATTTGCATAATTGGCATAATTATTTCCAAATAAAAAAACGCCCATTGTGGCAAAGAGTAGAACAACAACAAATAAGACGATGCTATTTGTCGTAATTATTTTCATTAAATTTCCAAATCCTGGCCACCAGCGTGCAAATCGCAAAATTCGAAACTACAAAGTATATAAAACATAAATTGATGTAAGTAATAACGTTTTCACAATCCGAGAAAATTTAGTACATATTAATCAACATGTTTATTTTCAAGACAATGTTTAAGGGATTTTGGGAATTTACCTACTAAGTTTAAACTTACCATTCGAAATGATCGCATTATTGCCAATCCGGATATATTTTCAATAGACAATTCCAGCAGGCAACCAATTACAATGAGAAATTCAAAAATATTCCAGGAATCCTTGAAATAAGACTTGGGACTTAATGCAAGAATCTTCAGAGCTACTTCCACCAAATAGACCAATGTAAATATCTAAACAATAAAATTCATTTTGCATGAAAAAACATTTTTCTGGTACATGTACAAAGAAATGACGAAAAAAAAAATAAATAAAAATAAGCCTCACGCGCGATGAATAGAATGAAATATCAGCAAAGTAATCACCCATCTTATGATTGTCCATTGTGAGGATTACAACATTAGATATAATGCACAAGCAGATGAATGCATTGAAAAATTGACTCAAAACAATACTGGACAACCACTTCTGAAAGTCCACCCAACAACCACAACAATTCCAGATGAAAAACTTGTCGATGCATGACATCACAAATGTAGATAAGTGGACACTACGGCTTTCTTCGCTCTCAACGTCTCTCACGTATGCTAATTAAATATTTTATAAATTTGATAGTAAACAACAACAAAAATATTATGAAATACAAAATGTTGGTTGCTGTAGTAAACTAACAGTCATTATCACTAAACCAAAGTTCATCATTATTTCCATAATCGTCATAGGACATTTTACGCTCCTCGAAATTCAAATTATCTAACGTCATTCCTTCACCTTTAACAAAAAAAACTTAAGTTAGACTTAAATCGAAAAAATTAATATTCACAATATAGGCTAGAAAAAAGAAACCTTGAAATATAGGATGAAAATTAACAAGAATTATTAAGTAAAATGCACTTCACAAAAATATACTCAAATAGATAATTTAAAACTAAATCAAAATTCTCTAATCGACTGTATATTATGGCTTAAGCATTAGCAAAAGGATGGGCAAAATCAAAATAATTTTAGGTGATAGTGATCAAAAGGCCTCTTTCTTGCACATATTCTTACAGTTAATGGGCCCAACCAGGGTTACACCACTGCGGCGCTCCACAAAACGTGATTCAAATCTGTTAAAAGTTCTGTGAAGCTCTCCATTGGCTTTGTGATGCATTTAAATTTGATGCTCCACCAGGCTTTTGGGCCACTCCAGTACTGTTAGTACTGTTCCCCTTAACTTAATGCACGAAAGGGGAAAGAAAAAGACAGTTGCAAAGATTTTTCATGAAGGGGCAGGCAGGTAAACATATATTTAAATGCTCATATTCTATCAAACAAATACCACAATGTTTAATTTCGGAGAAATTTTTTCAAAATAAAACATTGAGCAAGATGAGGAGAATGGGGTAAGGGGAAGTCTAGTGATGCCCATAAGATTAAAAATTATTTTGTTTAATACATGTCTAACAAGAATGTTTTTGATTTTTAATTTTTTCCTACATTTCCAGTTTTATTTAATCTTACTCATTCTATGATGTCGGATTCCACTTTCATGACGACCCCCTCCGATAATTGGCTCGCTCATTCTGTGTCGTATTCGGCTTTCACGATGTTCCACTATGATAACCGGTTCACAGTTAGCAGTATTCCCAAACTCTTGTATGCTCGTTACAAGCAATTTATTCTTAAAAACACAATGATTTCCATGAATTAGTACTTTGCCAAAATAACAGATCACGGGAGTTTAACAACAATTTGGCATATATTAACCTAAAAAATTATAATTAAAACAACATTAAATCATGACAACCTTAATTTAATTGCAGCCGATATCTCCATCTGAATCACTAACCTTGTTTATTGGCAATTTGTTTTCCAGAATATCCATGAAATGATTAAGAGACACAGCAATGTAACCGATTATCAAATTCATCAGTAAATATCTTATAAATGTGATGACAATTACAAAAAATATTATGTTCCAAGTACTAGATGCTGATGTTATCTAAATTAGGAAATAAATTGCAATTCAAATCTAATCATAACATAAGAAATGTATTCAGAGTGATGTAATTTACCTCAGCAAAAAGATGGTCCCAATACTCTCTTGAAGTCAATCTAAAGATTCCTAAGCAAGCCGAAAAGAAATTGTCAAAATGGGATTGACAATAACTTAGACTTCTTCCATAATTTTCAAGGCAAACAAATCCGACTGGACACGATCTATTTTTTTTTTAAATATATATATAAATAAAATATTCCAAAGACCATTAGTATAAATACAATTTACCACCAAACTTGCATTGTAGCTTTGCACTTTTCCACAGAGTTTGATTTATCATTATTACTGCACATTTGCGCTGTAAAAGATAATTTCAATTGGTATAAGAATAGAAACATCTAGAATTTTTAAAAAATCCCTCTAATTAAAACGAAAATCATGAAGTAATTTATGAATACCATAGAATAAGCTTTTATGCTATCTTTGATTTTAAAAATACTTGTCATTAAGAACATTAAATCAAAGTTTATTTTACACGTTTCAAGTGGCACATAAAATTTTTTTCCAACCTAATTGGCTTTCAATATCGAAAGACTATTATTTTGAATAACTTTCAAAGCATTTTCAAATAAATTAAATTTACCAAATAGATTATTGTGTAGAAAGTAATTAATACATGTACCAGATTTAACTGCTGTTGAATTTGATTCACAATTTTGCACAAGCAGTCCTTGGTACTGCATTTGAGCAAACATGGCACATGTGCAAAAGATGAATACTCCATAAATGAGCAAATCTTTCATCACACAAAGATTGTGAAACATATGTGAAAACAGTAATCTCGGAACTGGATAGAATTAAAAACATAATTAGAATAGGCTGCAGATATATCAAGTCACTAATCAACTTTAGATAAAAGCCTTACACGTAAAAAAATGTATAATTCGTAGAACTCTAAGGCTTTGAATTCCATACATTGTTCTATCTTGGACAAAACATTCTGTATACCAGCTGAAGAAATAAATAATATCACTATTAAATAGAAGGCAACATTGTCATTCCTTAAATTATTAAGACCAATTATACAGTTAATTTTTAATTAAAATGAAAATTAATTTTAGTCAAAATGTTATTATATTTTCAACGATTAATAATTTAGATAAATATTCAAAAATAATCAGCTAAATTAAAAAAAATTGCCAATACTTTTGTCATTTACAAATTGGCATTCAATCATTAATCACATAAATATCAGCCATAATTTTATACAGCAAATTAAGTTAGTAAATAATCATTAAAAAAAATACCCAGCACACGTCAGGATCAAATCCAGCCAATTCCAAGGATTTCGAAGATATGAGAATGATTTCAGAAAAAATCCGTAGGCCAGTATTTTAATAAGAACTTCAATTGTGAAAATCCAATAATAAGGCATACTAAAATAAATTTAATCCAGCTTTGCATTAACCAAATCTGTCACCCGTTAAATATTTTTTTCAGATAAGATCCACTTACAAGAACATTTTCTTTTCCTCAAACAATTGAGAGACAGGTATAATAACTGCCAAACTCAATATGACAACAAACATGAAGAATTGGAAAACTGAGTGAGTTACCATCCTCACTAGCAACCATCTCAGACGATTGAATGGACTCAAAATCCACATAGATTCTATTGTAGTAAATCGGTGAATTACCCAATTTGTACCGACGATAATAAACGTCTAAAAATACGAAAAAGATGCAACGTTTTCAACAGCACAAACGATTAATATAACAATATGAAAATTAATTTACCTTTTGATCATGATAAAACGGATCTATTTCAACAATTGGCATTCCTAATAAATGACGTGGAAACTTTTCGATTAAATACTTTGGCAGGGGCATGCCATCCAGAAGTCTAGGATCCGGAGCTTTGGCATCATACTGCGAGGCTACCTTGACAGTATTTTCCTCTGAGGACGGTCTAAACAATTGGTGGCCTTCCACCATTCTTTCCGAAATTTCCATTTTCAACCATAAAATATTTTCATTTTCCACTAAAATAACCAATTAAATTTGCCCGAGAATCCTTAAAGAAGAATGACAACTGAGCCAAGCGTCATCACCACATATATCGACCCTTCCAAGGAGCGTACACTTGACAATACTAAAACATCTCATTAAATGAAAAAAAAGCATCTCATAAACTAATGCAGCATATTATGCTCATCATCAGTGATCTGCTAGTGCCAACTTTTGGTTTGTCCTTGAAATCAGCCATAAAACTGTTATCAAAGTTTGAAATTGATCGTCTTACAACTATCTGGTTGGCTTAACTTTTAGCAGTCAACAGTTTCACTAGGGAGTGAGAAAAAACTCAACCTTCAATCAACCTAATTTAAATGTGTTCATTACTGTATTGTTCAATATTTAGAAACTTAAGTAATTGCTCACACAATGTGACAATTAGTCAATTACAGATTCAGTATACTGGCATAGCCAGGGTTGCCACGACATTTTTACAATAAAATTCCCTGATTTTTTCAGGTTTCACTGACCATTTTACAAAAAATTTTTTTTGACTTTGCTAAATAAAACACTTATAAAATAGTTACATTAAGAAAGGCATAAAGAAATTTCAAGTGTACTAATTTCGTTGTCAATTAGTTCAGATTCCAATGAATGTTACTTGGTT